>JARKHS020002547.1:0-117449 GCA_030143305.2 Amblyomma americanum
GTGATGACCACTCGCTTGACGGTTCCGGCCTCGGCGGCGAACTTGAGCACGCGACGCGTGCCCTCCACAGCGGGTCGGATCACGTCGTCCGGGTGGTTGGGCTCGGCGTTCGGGAACGGAGACGCCACGTGAACCACATGCTGACAGCCCTTGACGGCTTCGGCCCAGCCGGCATCGTCCAGCAGGTCGGCTTCAACGAGTTCCACGGGGTGCTCGGCTTCGGGGCAGCAGGTCCGAAGTGGCTTGGTTTTGCGCTCGTTCTTCGCATCGCGCACAGTGCCACGCACGTGGAAACCCTGCTTGAGCAGGGCTCGGACCACATGGACGGCGATGAAGCCGGAGGCCCCAGTCACGAGCACCACGCCACCAGAGTTGGCCATGTCGCTGCTGAAGTGCGGCAGAGTGTGCGGCGCGCAAGGGGAGGATGCGGCTGTAGGCAGGACGCTACCGTCACGGCGTCGGTCTCGCGGTGAACTGTCAAAATACCGGTTCTGAGCCACCGCATAGCCCCGTCGCTCGCTGGGTCGCTCGAAACGCGGAAGCGAACATCCCGCCCTAATTTCGTCGCCGGTAGCGCCACCTGTCCCGTACACGCGGTAATATTTCCTCCGAGCGTCGGGCGGGAAGAAAGTTGCGGCGTGGCGCCACCTATCGCACAGCCAGAGTAGCAGCAGCTACTCGCGCGCGCTTTAAAGTTCGGCGGCGCCGCATGAACGAAGCAGCACAAACAATGCGTAGTTAACTCCTGTGCTAACAAGTCTACTTGTCTGATCGCAGCTGCATGGATCGGGCGCGCGCCATTCCAGGCGGTGTGGTCTGACAATAGTGCCAAATCGCTCATAGTCATACGCTCACCAACACCGACTAAGAATCTTGCCACCGTACGTACCATCAGCGACGAATGATACGCGAAAAAACCGAGGTGGCGACAAGAAAACACGAACATGATAGGTCCCGGAGAGGATATAATTGCTTGCCCTGGATAAGAGCTTTTTATTTTGCTGACCATAGCTCAATCGTCGCGTTTCATTTCTTGCTGATAGTACGTACTATCTTGTGCCGTTGCCAAGCAACCCGAGTTAGTTACTACCCGAGTAAGCTCGCGTAAGTTCGGAGGAGCGTCTCGCCAACTGCGCGAGAGGTTACTCGAGATTAGCTTGCTGCGGTGACTCGGGCTGCCGGCGTCATGTCCCGGCATGACCTACTTGATGCAGTGCGGGACCGCGCAGTGGCTCAGGGACCCAGCTGGGTCTAAAACTCACTTGCTGAATAAAGTTTTTCTGTCTGTCTGTCGAGATTAGCAGCATGTGTTGCACAATCCCTACCGGTGGCTGTGATAGAAACAGTCGCCTGTCAGTGCAGTGGCGCATCGCGTAACCGCTGCGCTAAAGACATCACGTCATACCCTAGCTTGAAGCGGAGCTTAACTGCCCCCTCCAATCGAAGAATGAACACTTGCTTTCGCGCGTCTGCTAGGTTTAACTACGTTACGTTTAAACGTATCAATTCTTACAACACGCATTTTAATCAAGTGCCTCTGAAAATAGGCTCTGCAACCAATTGCTTCACTATCAACACGTTAAGACGTTGCTCACAACCGCCTTGCGCTTGCTACGGTGCAGTTGCGGCAGCCTAGCGCGTGCAAGGTTGACTGCGACATCATAACAGGTTGATGCTAGTGACAGAGGGTCTCCTTTGAGGAGCATTCGCCGCTTCCAACGGTAAAAATGGCCAAGAGCATTATGGAGCAGTCTTATTTGTCGCAGGTGAAAATTAAATTTGGAGCAGCTACCTCATGCTTTGTAAAAGCAGGCGTTCCATAGCAAGAATGCTTGATTTACAAAATAACAACGTGCTGCACGAAGGTTTGAGTGGCGCAGAACTCTAGACAGCCCTCTTGGCCAGCTTGGCGTATTTTTTTTTAAATGCGTCCAAATTCACTTATCGGGATGACCTTAAATTGAGCGAAATTTGTATTCCAGACATTACTGTAAATTCTGTGCAAAAGCTGCAGATAATGTCCAGTAACACCCATTTCAGTTTTTTTATAAATATAACTTAGGAGTAATATCGTTTTTAAACTTGAAAAAACAAAAGCAAGCAAAATTTTAAAAATAAGCACATGATTGCGTTCCTACGTCACGACGTTATCACTCAAAACGAACTCGATTAGAGAAAGCCAGAATGAATAGAGTAGCGTTATCTGCGATCCGCTTCCGCGGGCACCACGAGTACGCGCTGATTTGTCCCAACGCGGCAGGCCAATAGAGGGTGTTGGGCAGGCGCGCATGCAGACGACGGGCACGTGGCACCATCTGGCGCCCTAAAGGGTGGTCTGCGCATGCGCAGTCGCGGAAGCGGTTCGCGCCAAGCTATAACCCTGATGAAAACGCCACCACGGTCACAGCGATCGTTCCGAAATTAGCGCGGCCTGTTTGCTTCGTAGAAGTTATATATGCTTTAGAGCGCGGGAGCATGGGCGCTGCCATATTTGGTCACGTGACCATTCCGACATCGCCGGCCTTCCCGTTTCGACGGCTGCCGGCTGCATGACGCTTCTCCGGCTCCCGCTGTGGATAACGATCTGTCGGACGGCGCAAAAACTTCCGTGTGAGTGCGCATAGAACGTGTCGGTAGTGGAAAATGTTTGACTCAACCGGCTCATTTACTCCTACATCAGACTGCCTGCATCAGCTCGAATCATTGGCTCAAGTGTGCCAACAAACCGCGGTCAACTACCGGCGCGTTCAAATTTATTGAGTCGATTGATCGCCTACCTCTATTTGTGGCCCGTGCAACCTGTTGTTGAGCTGCAGATTTAAAGCCAAACAACGTCTGAAAGCTTGCTTTTTTAGAGCTCGATATTTTTGCCGAATGGAGGAATGTGTGTTCACTGCTCAGCACTGTGCACGCGACGTACAACTGAACGTGCGTGTGATCGCCGGCCGATTACCCAGATATTTACTTTATCCTTCGTTAACATTCCGGCTTAAAAAGGAAGGATATGGTGTTTCTCAAGGGCCCCTTCAGAAGCTCGGTGACGTTCGACTGTGCTTTCTTGCTAAGTAAAACTTAAAAGTGCTCGGAGTTCAGCACCCGCATATGTAACCAGCCGGAATAAGCTGAAATAAAGTCCTGTCATGACAAATTTCACCGCTCTCCCATGCATTAGCGTACTTCTGTAGACCTTTGTATCGGGCGAGAGAATTATTGAAGCGCCTCCTCTACGGACGTTTGCAAAAACTCGTTTGCCTCTTCCACTGTGCTAGCGCCAAGTATGGACAGACGACAGTTTAGTGTGCACTGTGCCGACGCCCAGGAAGAACTTATTGAAAAGGTCTAAAAATGCACCGATTATTATACGCACCGCATCAGTGTTTGTCGAAGGTGAGAAAGGTTAAAGGCATGCACGCTCGTTCTGGCATTCCAGGAGCTAGCTGCTAGCGCTGAAAGAAACTGGCGTGAGGCATTTGTGATAGTTTATTTTTTCCTGGAACAACACAATCTGTTCTCCCTGAAAGCAGCATGAACTCGCAAGACAGTTCCTTGAAAAACGTCAGCACTTGCGTCGCGAAGTGTCCCATATGTAAAAAGCGCGTCTATTTTTCTGACACGTACACCACAGGGATATTAGCTCTAGATATTAATTGAACAATACGAATGATATCTGTATTACAGCCGGGTTGTTTAAGTCACTTGACGGTCATACACAAGCTGCGCCGCAGAGTTTCGCGCTGCGTGCCTATTATGCTAACTACGGCTCCGAAGGCCAGAAGTGGCGCCCGTCCTAGTGGTGCCACCTGTCGAGGACAGAGCAAACTGCTCACTGTAAACGGTCTATATGATGCCGAGTGCAAGCAGTTGACGCGGGGGGTGCCGCTCGCCTTGTCCCCCGGTTCCAAGGTCCCAGGACAGGTTTCTTGCAGTCCAAAATGAGCGCGCATCTCGCGACGAACCGTTTTATCTCGCATGTGCGGTCCTCGTCTCAAGGTGCACTGCGATTTTCCTCAGTGGATGGGTTCGGCGCTACAGTGCTCCCACGCGCTTCGCTTCTTCCTCTTCAAGTGTTTGCGATGAAGTCCGCTGTGAAGTCTTTACATGAGGCTGGCCCAATCAAGCTGATGTCACTAGTACAATCACCGTGGCACAAAAATTAATTCATTCATGCAACTGTGAGTTACATGGCTCCAAAAATGGTTTTCAATGCAAAACAAATCATTTATTAAGGTGGAAACTTGGGCTAGTTGGAAAGCGTTTGAAATCATTTTGCTGGCGCTTAGTGAACACACGAGACAAAGAACACAAATACACAGGACAGACGCTAGTCTTCAACTGCCATTTATTCAAAAAACATTCAATATAAGACATCTCAAAATGCTGACACTTACACACGCGCAGTAGCAACGCCATGTTTCAGGAACAACATTTTTCTTGATAGACTGAAAAGGCACGTGTTTATTGGATGTATCAGCCGAGGACAAAAAATAAATTCTTGGTTATCAATCGGCGCACTCTAAACTTGTCAAAAGGGGTAGTGCCATGAATGCCTTCCGCGCTGCTCTCAATAAGTCGTGCGAGCATTGCATCACCGAAAGTGTGACACTGCAAAAGCTTCACTTAGAGAACGCCGGGTTTCCAGAGGAAACTGTGCCATCTATTGCGGAAAAGCTGTTGAAAGAGGTGAGAACTGGGAGGCAACAAAACCGTGAACATCCCCAACGACGGACTCAACTTGTGGCTATGCCGTATGTGCACAACGTGTCGCACCATCTAAAAAAGGTGGCGAAAAGGTGTGGCGACGATCTTGTATTGACTGCCCCGAAGAAACTTGTACGCTTGTGCCTGCTCGTAAACGGCGAGGCAACGAAGCCAATGTGCACTACGAACCACCAAAACAAGTTCGCACCATGCAAAATCGGCATTGTCTATAAAATCCCGCTAACTTGTGGCAAGGCTTATACTGGGCAATCAGGAAGATGTATAAATGAGCGGCTGAGAGGGCATCGCTTGGCAACGTAATCCATATTGGCGGGGGGGGAATCTCGCTGCGCACTGCAAATGCTGTCTTATCGAACGGTACCCTGGCGACCCTGACCCTGTACCTTGCACACCAATCTTCCAAGGTACAAGCATTCTAGGTACAATAAAAACACAATCTGAACGCGAAATTTTCGATGCTACGTGCATTGATAAAGAAGATTCGAAATGCGTCAGCACCCCGTCTGTCAATCTATCAAGAAATGTTCCTGAAATGTGGCATTGCTACTGCACGTGTGTAAGTGTCAGCATTTTGAGATGTCTTATATTGAATGTTTTTCAAATAAACGGCAGTTGAAGACTAGCGTCCTGTGTATTTGTGTTCTTTGTCTCGTGTGTTCGCTAAGCACTAGCAAAATGATTTTAAACTAATCATTTTCATCAAAGAATCAAAATGCTCAGTAGACAAGCTCACAGATTTTTTAAAGGAGTATAGACACCTAATTTTGGTGGCATGTTTTCTTTACAATGATGCGGAAGATACTACTATGCATGAATCACCATGTGATATTTGCCTACGACTGCTAAATAATTTATAATTAAATTTTTTCTGTCATGCTGTTTCAGTTTGTGGTTTATGAGGGTTTAATGTGCCAAGGCAACTCAGGCTATGAGAGACGCCGTAGTGAAGGGCTCCAGAAATTTCGACCACCTGGGGTTCTTTAACGTGCACTGACATCTCACAGCACACGGGCCTCTAGAATTTCGACTCCATCGAAATTCGACCACCATGGCCAGAATCGAACCCGCGTCTTCCGACTAGCAGCCGAGTGCCATAACCACTACGCCACCGTGGCAGCCTTGCCGTTTCGGATTCAGTTTCAACAGCTGAATGATGACTGTGACGTCGAAGAGTGCTTTTATGTCACCTGAGGCATGGAAAAACGTTCATATAATTGCTGTTTCATCGTTTTAATTTACTGCAGTACTGAAGCCATCCTTCAAGAGCCGGAATGACAACGAAAGTGGTAGCAGTGACTATATTGCAGTTTTTTGATGTCCCACGTGACCTGTAAGCACATGTTGACCATCAGAGTGCTCATTCGGCTTGAAAACGAAAACGAAACAGCACGAGAAAGAAATGCGATTATAAGTTATTTAGTGGTCGTAGGAGAATACCAGGTGGTAATCCATGTATAATAATGCCTTACACATCATTACAAACAAGAAAACGATCACCAAAAAGTTAGGTGTCTAAACTCCTTTAAGCCAATGGTTATCTCCAACCACCCAGCTATTCTCCATTCTCTGCAAATTATTTTGTCACGAGTATCAGGCAAAGATTAAGCAATACAGCTTGACATGAGAGATGACATAACAAGTATCACTTTAAAGCTACAAGTCTGCATAAAAAATGAATTAATGTTGCATTATGATTGAACCGCAGAAAAGGAACGAAGTAGCATGTAATTCATCACCCTGTTAACTGCACTAGCACATCACATTAAGATTAGTGTTGCAAACAAGCACACAGCGGCCGATCCTCAGGGGAGAACTGCATTCTTGTGTGCTTAGCACAAATATGATCTTTACCATATGACTTGTGTAGAAGCAGAAACTGCTGCTCCGTCTGTGTTGGTGTTTCTGCTTTATTTATCTGTGCCCTGCCTGCTCAATCCTAGTGATAATATTTGTTTTTCTTTTCGCACGCAACATATGCATTTATATATTGTTTATATGAAAATATCACTGCCGTGCAGGGTTAGAATTTATTCAAGAGACTAAGTAATTTCCTCCCCAAAGTTCTCTGCTGTGGGGAATACCTGCGCATCAACTAACAAACAACAGACTAAAAGCAAAAAATATATGCTATAGCCTGCTGAAACCTATTAGGGGAAATAACAAATTACCTGCTGCACTTTCAGCTGTGCAGAATATGTTAGGCTATTTCAGCTGTTATTTTCATCTGTAATCTTTGAAGCCAAGCAGCAAATCTAGATCAGAAATTCCTCAGTGCAGTGTACGCTTGTGCTAAGCTTGCCCTGTAATTTTCCTAATGTAAAGGTAAAACTGCGAGGGTTTATGGATTCCGACTAGAGGCTCCCTTGAAGAGTCACCATCATGAGCATCAAATGGTTCGGCATTAAGGATCATCTCTGATGCAAGGTCTTCCCCTTTCCTTAACATGTGTAGCTTGCATGCAGCGAGAAACTGCTTGTTCTCACAGAGCTGGGCAATGTCTTCTATGTCTTCCACCTGCAGAACAGAAAGAAAGAAATGAGAAAAAACAAAGCGAGCAAATTTGTGCTCAATACAGGGTGCGGCACGTACATTACATAGCCAGTCTGTACTGCATAGATGTAGCCAGTTGTTTTACAGCGACAGTTGTATGGGCATCATTTGGTGAAACCAAGTCGGCGGTGGCCAGTTGTTTGCACTCTCCCCCTGCCTCCCCCTCTCACTCCTTTCCTTGGCTGCACCTGTCAGTCCAGACGCTTGCCTTATAAGTATAGATGAGTGACCTTACATAGCTGCATGGCGCATACCTAACCTCCGACACCCAAACCCTACCCCCCCAACTCTGACCCCCCCTGACTTACTTACTCCAACGCCCTCAGCAAACACTAAAGCTTGAAACAAATGCAACAGACATTCCACACGCGTAACCAGAGCAACTAAACACTCTTATTGGCATCAGCACTTTACACCACCTGAACTATTAGTGAAATTTGCATTAGCACAATGGTAGATGTTTGGTCAATTTTTCAGGACACACTGCCAGGACAAATCCTGACACCAGGTACTGTGAACGAACTTGGTGTCACGAGTAAAATGAAATGTGCATTGCATGATTACTCGAGGCATCCATTTCCTTTTGCACAGACAGCTACTCCTGAACACATTTCCCTTCACAATTTTCATTTCCCATTTTTCGTTAGCATGCAAAGCACATTACTATGTCTTCATTTAAAACCAAATAAGAGATGTAAACATTACGCCAGGAGCAGGTATGAGGTATACCTGCTGGGCACCAGGAAGTGCTTGAAATGAGTCTGTTGTGAACGGACAGAGCTGGCTGTCCTGGACTTGAACACATCGGTGCGCAGTGTAGTCTATGCGACTGCCTTCTTGGCCGTACATGTGCCGCACACTGTACGTGAGGCGAGATGTGTTTGCCTGCCATGTGTGGCTGCATGTGGCCTTCTTGCCTGGCGGCTCAATGTAGAAGCGACTCCAGAACTGAATGGCTTCCGATAGGCTCAGACCAATCTCTTTCAGGAACAATGAAAAGATGAACTGCAAGGAGCGA
Organism: Amblyomma americanum; assembly: GCA_030143305.2. Taxonomy (NCBI): domain Eukaryota; kingdom Metazoa; phylum Arthropoda; class Arachnida; order Ixodida; family Ixodidae; genus Amblyomma; species Amblyomma americanum. The sequence goes on from JARKHS020002547.1 coordinate 8,288, forward strand.
AAAAGGGATCCCAGGTTACCTTGTCGTCAAGATCAGATGCGTGCAGAAAATGCTCTGCAGTGCGTGAATTGGAGAAGCACCAGCTCTGCAACATCTTGCAATGTTCGAGAGAGCTTAGCCACACTACGTCTGACATTACTCGTATAACTCCAGCTCTAACATAGTAACTTCACTCCCGAAACTTTGGAGGCACCTTACTGAACTGACAGCTAGCATGATGGCGGAAAGTTTTAATGATGACAATGTGCCAAATCTTCAACACTTTTTAAGCAACAAAACTTTCCATAACTGCAAAAAGAATGTGATGTCACTCGCAGGGCAAAAATGAGCACTGATAAGTGACAACTTCTCACTTCACCAACCTTAGCAACACCTTACATTTCTCTACACTATAGCTCACTCTTGTGGTGAACTGGTCTAACCCTATAAATAGAGTAGTCTAAACAATGCAAAACAGTGTAAGCAAGATTTCCTCATGCACCTATATCATAAACAACATACCATGAGCAAACAGGCCTCCTGGATTCCTAAAACACCACCTATGACATGTGAAATTACTTGCACGCAAACTGCTTGTCAGGCCAAAGCTCGAATATGCACCTCCCATCTGCCACCCACATATTTTACTAATGCAACTGAATAAGAGCAAAAGCACGTAGGCAGAATTATTCATTCCGCTTACTCATTTAATACCAGCGTAACCTCTGAAAATTAAATTCAAACTTTTCTGCCCCTGAATTCATTGCCATACAACAAATCTTTGCTGGCGTCATACGGCATTTCACAGTTCAATCAGTCAACCTCCCCACATAGCTCCAATGTGATGCATACTTTCGTGGCCTGTGCATCCCTTTCAGATCCTTGACCATGTACTTCAATAACTGCAATCTCTGCCAGCTCGTTTTAATGCTGAATGAATTTGAAGGTTGCTCCTCAAGACTTCTCGCTCACAACAGAAAATTTCCAAAAAGTGCTCACACCTTGAACTGGGCTAGGAATGAAAAGAATGTGCTTAGAAAGCTCTGTCAACACAGAGCTGTATATGCAACATATAGAGCTGAATTCTTGATGCAAATTCAAGACCCCTCTTCTGAAGTGTGGAGTTGCTACTATGCATGCCACCAGTCCAAACTTTTCTGAGCTCGAATTTCACTGAAGGGCAGAACAATCCTGCATTTTGCACAGAAGTTTGTTTAGTGTCATTCAATTCATTCATCAGCACCTCCAGACAACGACCCCACATCGATCCTCAGGAGGCATATTGACAAGTGGTTAACATTTCATACCTGTGCATAGCAGTTGGGAGGAAGCAGAATAAAGCATAAAGATGCTATTGGTGTTTTCAGTAAGCTGATCAATGAACCATTTGGAAGTTGGAAGAAAAAAGAGAAGTGAGACAAATTTCTGGCAAGCTTTATTGTAAAGATCAATTCTCAACCGATATGGGTGCGGTTTAAATCACTGTAGTACTTGGCCAAAAGCATTTTTTTGGTATTGCTTCCACTGCAGTGGAAGTTTGTTACCATATTTTTCCCTCCTGGAGGTTTTAACAAGCAAGACAAGCAGGTCACTAGTGCCTATTTTATGCTATGATGCGATGACAGTGAGTATAAAAGAGGTGTTAATTTTGCAAGCAAAGGAAATGAATGCTAACTGAACCAACCAGGGAAGCAGCAATGATCTGCAGCCCTCCCACTACAACTAATGCACCAAAAGTATATCACGATCACGGCTTTGTGACCGCAAAGACTTTCGCCTAGGTATGCTGAGCAATGGCTTCAGTCCTTCTCCTACTATGCCACCAATGATGTTCCAGTGCTGTTGACTCACCCTCTCATCATGAGGCAGTCGCTTTTCTTTTTTCAAAGTGGAGTACAATGTGGACATGCAGGGTGGGAAGTAAGTTGCCTGACTGTCCACATCACTAGCCTTGAGTGTGCCACCCACAGCCAGGGATCCTTGAAGGGCTTGGAAAGCATCCTATGAGCGACACAACAACACCTGTGCCTTAGGAGCTACATTTTGCTAATAATATTTACAACTAGTTCCGAGTTTTAATCACAACTACACAATACCATAGGCACTGATTTAGCTCACCAAAGCTTTTTGAGTTACGACACACACCAGTCATGCTCAAGGTACAACAGGGACTCTGGTTGCAAATTTGTACTTAACTGTCCGTATAGTATATGTACACAATCTTGCCACTTACTTTTAAGGACGTGCGCAGTTCAGCCATCCTCTCGTCTTGATGCAATATCCGGAATTTACTTGATTGCTTGAAGTGTACAGCACTTTGCTCGCACACATCATGGAACATACCGGCCAGAAAAAGCGGGAGATGATGCTCTCTGATGAAGGCCTCCCCTGCTCGAAGGATGACCCGGCGACTACTCACCAGGGACAAAGCATGCTCAAATGGCACTGGAATACAAGAATAACACCACACGAGAACATATTACGGTTCTTCTCAGCTCACACCACTTGGTTTCTGAGAGTGCGATACATACCAAACACTGCTTCGTTTAAGAGCTTCCCACTTATTCCTCACAGTGACACAAAACTAACATTCAAATGTCAACAACAGTGTGTTATTAGCTTGCCTTTCACCTCTTTTGCTTCATAGCTTTATGATTTAGACTGCACAGTACAGTTTTTTTTTTTTTACCAATTGTGGCACAAAACGTCAAGGTTAAGACAAATGCACAGGCAACTTTTGAGCATGGGCTGATATTTGCCCCAAAGTATTCAACAGCAAATATTATTCATCACCATTATGTAAGGTGGATATAAGACATGAAAAATAGGCACAAAACATCCCGCAAAGTAGTTTTTATCTTGGTAATATACAACTATAGGCAACTTAAATGATGACTAGAAATAGCATGGCACAAGGTAGGCACTACACTTTTCATTACATTCTCTGACTGAATCAAAGGGAGCACGGTATAAATTATTCTAAACTATTTGAAAACGGTTTGAAGTATTTGAACAGTTTTCAAATAACTGAAACAAAAAAAACAACAAATTTCTTCAAAAACAGTTGCCAAAATGGCCCACACCAAAGCCACATAGTAGCATGTTGCCACAATCAGACTACAAAGGAAGGAAGGTTCAGCTCTGCAATCCAGTTCATTCATGTGCCAGCATTCATAAATAATGTTTACACATGGCCTCCATGGCTGGTTGATTCAGCAGGGCTGAGCCAGGTTTTAGCTAACACTGCTGCCGTGCCCAACCCCCGAAGCTGCGGCTCATAGCTCGCGCTCCTCCCATCTATTGAGATGTGGTGATAGTTCATTTGCTGTTATCGGCAGGAAGAAAAGGTAATTTCTGACTTCCTGTTGCATCCCCCTAGTAGAGATCAGTGTCATGTCTTGTCACACGAACAGCTATTCATGAATTACAGCTCTTAAATCATAGTGTTAAGGATGACCCATATAGGATGACTTTCCAATGGAATGACAAAACTCAGTCTGGCGACGTTTTTCAGTGGCTGGCGGCAAACTAATTGTTCATTGTCGATCTGCCCGCGCTAGATGTCTTGGCTGTGTGGTCAGCCGCTCGCTGGAAGCGGTCAATGTAGGCATCAGAGTGAGGAACAACCACATACTCTACTGCATTCAACTTCTACCCTCCTCTTTTGCCTCTCCTAGCTGGCCAAAGTGAATGTGGTGATGAAAGTGGTGTGAATCATGTACGGTAAGGAGCTTCAGAATTGTGTATGCATGTTTATGCATGCTAAATGAAAGCATTTAGTGGGACGTTGCATTGTATGTCACATTTGCACCATTAGTTCAATGGAGGAAAATGCAGATGCAACCATTACACCAGTCATAGCACCGCCATCTAGTTTTTACAAACGGAACCATTCTTATCAACAAACTGACATCTCTTGTTAGGTCTAGGAGCTTCCGAATCGCCAAACAAAATAAAAAATAGGGAAAACTTATCGTCTGTCCTGTTTGTTATAGGCAACATAAGATGAGGCGAAAGCCCTATGAACCATTTACAGCCACAAGTTGCACTAAAAACGCAGTAAAAAGATTAACTGACTTAGACGCGAGGGCACCGGCATGCCGCTTGCCTGCACTTGCTGCGCAAAGTTTGTCGTGCAAGTTTGTGCCATGTAGGTTGGCCATTATAGCGCTGCATCTCATGCCATTACAGCACATTGAGCTACAGCAAGTGCTTCAATGTTTTCACTAGCATATCGCAAGTTGTATACAGTATTCGTAAAAATACAAATCTAATACTCATTAAACACAAATCAAATACTCATACAAATCTTATATTCATATTCAATTTGGAAACAAAGAAGCACTATTCATTTTTGATTTAGTTTTAAAATAATACTGTTCACCACTTCTGCTTAAAGGACTATAGACACCTAATTTTAGTTGCGTGTTTTCTCCTCTGTAATGATGTGTAAGAGATTAGGCATGGATCATCACATGGTATTCACCTACGACCACTAAAAAATTCATAATTGAATTACCTCTCTCATGTTGTTTTGGTTTCATCAATCGAACGATAGATGTGACATCAAAAGTGGTTTCAGATCACATGAGACTCTGGAAACTGGAATATAATCACTGATATGTAGCTTTAATTCATTACACTGTTTAAGCCATCTTGGTTCACGAGCTTGAAAGACAACAAACGACATTTCAGCCTTTTTTTCATGTCTCACATGACCTAAAGTCTCTTCAGGCATCACAGCCATCATTGAATAGTTGAAACAAAAAGCATCAAGAAGGAATTCAATTAGTAATAATTTAGCAAGCAGCAAGAGAGGAATACAAAGGGGCAATCCATATATACTAACGTCTCGAGCACTGTTTCAAAGAAGAAATACACAAGCAAAAATTAAGTGTCTATAGTCCTTTAAGAAGGCTAGTGACTGCAGACAACATAACAATGAAAACAGAATGGCTAAGTGACAAAAATGACAATTAGAAGCACTTCAAAGGACATGCTCCAGAAAAAATATTTCTTGTTAATATCTGTGCTAGGTTACTAAAATTTCACAGTTCAGAGATCGTTGTCAGTCACCTTTAAATCAAGTATTGTCGATTTTTGTCTATGTTGCTTGATTCAATTGTTGCAAGCCATACATTTGAAATATAAGGTGTTTTTGTGCACCTATTTGTTGCTAGTATATGCACATATGACTGCTCTGAGAAATATCTCATTTTGCTCACTACGATTCCTTTTATACAATGAGAAAAAATTAGCCATGTGTAAAATTTTTGAACTTTTCAAAAATATGTACATTCAAAATAAATAATAACAAATTTGACTCTTATTACCCTCCGTAAATTACAATAAAAAATATAATTACATTCTCATATATTAAACCCTATCCATAACAAAATGATTGCGATGCGAAGTGAGCAACTGAAATAATGTCATGCACAAGCATTGAGGTTGCATGAAAATGATAAACGAAAAAAAATGAATCGCAAGTGATTTGAAGAGGCAGTGGCAATGCAGCTTTGAGGACATAAAAAAAGAGTTTTGAATTTATTTCTAGGCTGCAAAACTTCCGGGGGATGCGCCTGAAACAAGATTGGCTTTCTTTACCTGCATGCAGCACTGCAATGGCAGGAACTGCCTCCATTTAAATTTTTTGCCGCCGTGAAAGTAGCTGTGTTCATTTGTTGGTCAATTGATGTGTTACATTGTAGGTTTTAGTAATTTCGCGTCAATATTCGGCGCTGGTATTGTTGGACGTGAAAGAGAACAGCTTGCACATAATAAAACAAGCAACAGTCAACAATGAAATTTTTCAACAATAACTGCATGTTTTCCACCCACATGCCCCTTTAAAAAGGTGACTGCAGAGCAGAATTTTTCAGGATTATTCATGGCAACAACTGAGTCGGGGAGTTTGTTCTGTGAAAGCGCAGAACACAAAACACATAACTGACAACACAACTCAATTTCTCAACCAATCAAAACCCACTATGCCACATTGCATTAATCACTCACCACTGACACAGAATTCTTTAGATTCAATAATCTGGCTCCAGCTCTCCAAGACAGCTGTAAGAACCTTCACGAGTGTCCTCAAGACCTCCTGAAACCGCCGACTTATCCTGCACTTCAGCAGTTCCTTGGAGTCCGAGAGTCCATGCTCCAGGATTTCTCTACGTTCCTCCCAGTTCAGTGCTTCAAAGCGACAGAGGAAAAGCATTGACTCTGCTTTAGCTATCGTGTTGAAAGCAGATCCGAATGGGCACAGCAATGACCTGCAGTGAAAACAACAGACCATTGCAGAGCACACATAATAAACAATGACCAGTTTGCGACTCTTGATCAATACATTAAATAAATGAAAGTGGGAAAAATTGCATTTCAATGTTCCTGGTACTACAGTGGCCACAGCACACGTTTACATGCAGCTTTTAGAACAAAACTGCACCTTGCAAAGTGTAAATATAGATAGTTATATTGAGTTTAAAGGGGCTCTGAAACAACTTCCGAAGAGAGCACATGAACTCGCTCAATCACTCCACTGTGTTGTCATGAAAACCTGAGTCAAATAATGCACTTCTACATGCAGCAGAGGACCCACAATCAAGCACTAAAGTTGGAGAGCCCTTCCCGGCGACTTTTTCATGCTCGCACCCTCCTCCGTCGCTCGCACCTGCGTATACAAGTTGAGAGGTGGGTGTTGGTTAGATTCTCTCATACGTCAGGCAGATACCATTGCTGCAGCCAATAAGCCATGTAGCTCAAGCAGGTCAGGAAGTTCCGTTCTCAGAGGCAGGGCCGGCGCAAGAGCGCCGACCTTCCAGCCTGCAATACGTGACGAGAGGAGAGGGAAAGGCGAAGACGCTGAAATTCAAAATTTGGCCACAGATAACTCAGCTTCTAGAAAGCGCATTAAAAAATTCTTGATGGACAATATTCATGAAGCGGCGTGCTTTAACATCCCAGGCATACTGCAACTTTATTATACCCCCTTTCAGAGCCCCTTTAATGGCGTAAGAGCAACTACGGCTATGATGCACCGAACACAGGGTTAGAGTGGCTTGTGTTAAAGGCAAAGCTTTTGATACCTATAGATTGCTTGAAAAGCTGGCTTCCTTGAGAAACTTAAAAATAACATGAAAAATCAACAAGTACTTGATCACCTAAAAGCAACATGGGGTGTAATGAGATGCATTCATGGTAAAATGCTGTAAAATATTTTTTTTTTCTTAACTATTCAAGTTTTATGCATGAAATTAAAATGTGGCTTACACTGAGTTCACCACCACACATTTTGTCTTGTTTTATCAGTAAGAAGTTGTGTGTAAGGTGCATGTGTGCAATGCATAGTCGAGCAAAGTGTAACTATGCAGGATTACATAGTTGCTTTGAGGCCCCAGCTGTATGAGCGAGCCAGGGTGCAGCAAGGTGATATAAGTTTAAATTCTGTTCTTACGCTGTCGTTAAATTCTCTATAACATATGTCCGATAATTTATAGTTTCAGTGGACACATTCAGATAGCATTTGAACTCACGAACAGTATCATACTGAAAACTTTATTCTGCACGAAGCCTAATTTGTAGGGTATTTGTGACAGCACAAATAATGCATGGACTTCTGTTAGCAGGAAGTGCTGTTGGATGAGTTGATGCATTATAAAGACAATGGGTAGTGCAATTGAGACACGCTCAAGAGAGACAAGAAGGGACAGCTGCAAGCTTTTAACTGAAAATTATTAGAGGCAGATAAAAATAAATCACAAAGGCTGCACAGGCACGGAGTGATCTCAGAAAAAAACAACAACAAGAAAACTGGGCAGAAAGGAAGGTAGGTATATAAGTAGGGGTTGGATTTTTCTGTTAAAAAATGATAAAAATACGACAAATTTAGTTTTTCAAATTTGGTTTTAACCGAAAAAGTTCAGTACTGTTGGCATGAAAGGCATAGCTAGCTGGTTGTTGCATACGAGTTACAATCAGTCGAAGTTAGAAACTAACTAGGTAAGTAGGGAAGCCAGGGGTGTTCTGAGACTGTAATATTGCTGGATGAGCCACACAGTTGTGCGAGCTGAGGCATTTTTCTGCTTGTTTACATGCCTCTGCAGGCTGCGAAGCAGCACGTCATCGCCGCCTACTAGTAAAGCACTGTTTGTTTACTATCATCACCTGCTTAGAGTGGTTAGTCGGTAGAATAGGTTTATAAATTGCATCTAGGACACTGGCATGGAACCGTGCATGGTAGTCATGAAAAGTACCATATTCGGGCAACCGCGACAATTGAGCCATACTTTCATAGCTGCTATCAACACGCAGATCACGTGATGCTCCACTCTTTCTGTCGACCCAGCATGACAATACATAGAAAACTCGTCAACCTAGCTCTTAGAAGTTCCTTGCTTTTGGCTGCTGGATGCCTTAGTAAACTTGCCTCACTTTTTTATGATGAAAAAAATTGCTGCTACAAACACACCTTTAAGTGCAAAACGAATGGTAAATTATGTTAATTACTGGCAAGAAAACTGTGCATGCTGACAAAAATACCGAGACTGACTTGAATTGAATTGGCTGTTTGGGAAAGGAAATGGTGCAATATCTGTCTCACACATCAGCGGACACCTTAACCGCGCCGTAAGGGAAGGGACTCTAAGTGACTTTTGACCACATAAAATTGCCATATTAAATCATTGAATAAAGTCGTTAATTTATTCGTAGGAAATAATATCAGCTGAAGAAAAAAAATGGAACTTGCATTCTGAAATAAAAAAAATTAAAAAGTCTGCCAAATTTTCGAAAAATAGAAACCGAAAAGTCTAACCCCTATATATAAGTATGATTTCAAGAAACAGCCTCTCACTGTCATACTGCACTGTGGTAATGTAGACTGGCACATTACTGGTACTATAATTGTCCTCAGCATCAGTCAGATTGCGTCCACTGTAAGACAACAGCCTCTCCTAATGCCCTCTAATCAGCCCTGTCCTGCACCAGCTGCAGCCACCCTACCCCAGAAAATTTCCTAACCATATCTGCTCACCTGATTTTCAGCCACCTTTGGCTACGTATTCTTCCCATATTACTCAACCTCTGTTCTGCTATTACCGGTGAAATTTTAAAATAGTGTTTTTTGGAAACTACCATAGTTTGCAATGTAACCGAAAATAACTCTGCTAAATTCTACTTTATTTCGGGCTCAGTTTACTTACCTGAGAAAAAAATGTGACACTCTGTCCTGTGGGGAGCCTTCGATGAGGCATTCATGGCACGTGTCATCTTGTTCAAGCACGTCACGGACAGCGCCAACATTGCCTTCACATCTGGAAATCTTCATCAAGATGGCCAACCTACGATGGCACATTTTGCATAGATGCTCCAGGTCGACATTATACTCTGGATACAGGAGGTAGAACACCATCTGGAAAAGAGCTCCCAATCAGCAAAAAGAAAACATCCGATATAAGTAGTAAGTTTACAAGTGTGCTTCCTTGAACCCGAAATGTACTGCAGTTCCCCACTGCTTTTACAATTAAAGAGAATAATTCCAGAATCACTCAGGTGTCCAGAGTCCAGTTATTATTTCTGATTATCGTCACATCAGTGATGCACATACAAAAAATTGCTTCCAGTGTTCAGTGAAATTGTTAGGATGCACATTTTCCGCATCTGACTTCTTCACGCACTTTCCTTTCAGACGTAAGCAGCAAGCTTTCAGTTCCTCTTTTACGCACTGTTCCGCCTAATATGTAATCTTTCTGAAAAAAGGGGGGGTGGGGTAAAGGGGGGCAGTAATTGTCACAGCCCAAGCTTTCAAGTCTTATTTTTAAGTAGGGCTAGGTAATATAGGCACCAGAGAAGCCCGAACCAAGTAGGCATTTAAGCTAGAGATGAAAACTAGGCGCTGAAGGGCAAAAACCAGGAACATTGAGTCACCTTTCACTGCTTAGAAACAAACTGAAATTATATTATTAACCAAAAACCGCCAAAACTAGACTCCTTGCTATTTCCCCTATCACGTGGCAGTGCACGATTGGTCATATTAGTGAACACGGTGAGCTCATTCTCTTGGAAGCATGTCATCCTCACGCTCCCAAACTTAAGCTGCTTCTATTCTCTCCTAGTTTAGTGGTGCGAACTTCAATAACGAGAGCTCATGGCAGCTCATGTATTCAGTTGATGTCGTGCGCCTCCAAACAGCATGCGTTTCATCTGCAAAGCAGCATCAATGTCTATGTCGCGAATACGGCCTCAACTGCAGGTCTATTCCCGGTCTTGCGACTGCTACGCCTTTGCAGTTTGCGTGTCGACAGGCAAAGACAAGCTGACCTTCAGAAAATGCAGCTTTAGCTTGCCAGCAGCCTGTTGGTGTTGGAATCGCTCGTGTCATACTTTTTTTTTTTTGTCGCGCTGATCCTTCTTTCTGGGGCGGGTTATGGGGACGTGGCAGTTCCTCCAAAAAATGTTGAGCGAAATGCCAGCAATATCAAGATTAGCTTAAATACTTAATTGGTTTTTTTGGGGGGAAAGGAAATGGCGCAGTATCTGTCTCATATATCGTTGGACACCTGAACCGCGCCGTAAGGAAAGGGACGAAGGAGGGAATGAAAGAAGAAAGGAAGAGGTAGGTGCCGTAGTGGAGGGCTCCGGAATAATTTCGACCACCTGGGGATCTTTAACGTGCACTGACATCGCACAGCACACGGGCGCCTTAGCGTTTTTCCTCCATAAAAACGCAGCCGCCGCGGTCGGGTTCGAGCTTAAATACGGCAAATGCCGTATTTAGGCGTCCATGGACATTTCTAGTAAAACACCTAGTCACAACCTTTTAGTGATATGACAAACTCCGTTTTAGAACGGCCAAAGACGTTTCGTTGGAAACCATAGCAAGCAGGAGTTCCACCGCTCACCTCAGTAAGCTTGACAAGCGGCAGCCAAGTTTTGCCCCTCTCACGACTTTACTGTGTTCCAACGCTGCCTTTCCGCCGATTAAAACAGAGCTTCTACATGACTGTTCAGTGCCCATCGAACATCTTTGTATAATTTGTTGCTCGCGCGCCGAGCGAGCGCACGCGACCGCACGTGGCTACAGCCTTGGCTTCTGTTGGCCGCAAAGTGGCTGAAGTGCCATAATTTGCTTGCATAGTTTTGGCATAGTTTCGGTTCTTCTTTCTTTTCTGATTCTAGATCAGTGGTGTGAAGCCAAATACATCTCGCACATGACCTCGCATCACCCTGGACGAGGTGGTTCACGACGTCTGACGTGCCGTTTGGCCGCACGCGTGCGGGGCAGCGCCAGCGGAGTACGGGTGTCCAGCTTCTACGCTGCGCGCAGCAACGCAGCCTGTTTTAGCCTGTTCTAGCTCTTGATGAAGCACAAGAACATAACGAGCAGTTTAACAACATTCGGACTGCGCCAAGGCGAATGTAGCTGCGGAGCTTAAATCGTTCCAACCTTACTGTAGGGCGGGATTTTTTATTCAACTAGCATTTCCTTAGCAGTATGAAGCATGGAGGTGCCGGAAAGAAGCTAAGAGTAAACTAGGCATGGGTAAAAACAAGATGCATGCATTAAAAGACAAAGAGGGCAATGTCATTAGCAATATGGATAAAATAGTTAAAGTAGCCGAGGAGTTCTACACAAATCTAGACAGTAGCCAATGTAATCAGAACGTTAATGAGAGAGGCAGTAGCGCACAGCAATGAAACATCCCACCAGTAGCGAAAGAGGGAGTAAAGAAAGCCTTAGGAGCAATGCAAAGGGGGGAAAGCAGTTGTTGAGGATCAGGTGATACCAGACCTGTTGAAGGACGAAGGCGAGATTGTTCTAGGAAAACCAGCCACCTACATGTATACGCAATGCCTTATGACCTCGAGTGTACCAGAAGCTTGAAATAACGTTAAAATTATCGTAATTCATAAGAAAGGAGACGTCAACGACTTTAAAAATTAATGACCGATCAGCGTACTCTTTGTTGCCTACAATGTATTTACTAGGTAATCACAAATAGAGTCAGCACAACCTTAGACTTCAATCAACCAAATGATCATGCAGGCTTTCGTAAAGGATACTCAACAATAGACTATGTTCACATCAATCAGTGATACAGAAATACGCAGAATATAACGAACCCCATATATATAGCCTTCATTGATTATGAGAAAGCATTGGACTCACTGGAAACCTCAGCAGTCACGCAGGCATTGCGGAACAAGGGTGTAGAAGAGCCTTATGTAAAAATACTGCGATATCTATAATGAATGCAATGCACAGGAACCATAGTCCTCCATAAAGTCAGCAATAGGACTCCAATAAGGAAGGGTACCATGCAGGGAGATGCTGTTCATCACCTGTTTACAGGAGGTGTTCAGAGGCATATGTATTGGGAACAGTTGGGGATAAGCGTTAACGGAGAGTACCTTAGTAATCTGAGAGTCACTGATGACATTGCCTTGCTGAGTCACTCAGGTGATGAACAGCAGAACATGATCAACGAGTTAGACAGGCAAAGCAGAATGATGGGTCTAAAAATTAACATGCAGAAGACCAAAGTAATGTTTAACAGTCTCGCAAGAGCACAGCAGCTCACAATTGGTAGCGAGGTGCTGGAAGCGGTAAGGAAATATTGTCTACTTAGGACAGCTAGTTACCGCTGATCCAGATCTTGAGGGGAAAATAACTCATTCTTATTGAGGTATTCAGAGGACAGAGATTAATAAGAATGGGATGGAGCGCATTTGACCGGTTCTCTCAGATCGTGAATGGCAGTTTACCAATATCCCTCAAAAGAAAAGTATACAACAGCTGTATCTAACCGGTACTCACCTATATGACAGAAAAGTGGAGGCCAACGAAAATGGTCCAGCTTAAGTTAAGGACAACGCAGCGAGCTATGGAAAGAAAAGTGATAGGTGTAACGTTAAGAGACCGGAAGTAAGCAGAGTGAATGAGGGAACAAACATAGGTTAATGACGTCCTAGTCGAGATCAAGAGGAAGAAGTGGGCTTGGGCAGGGCATGTAATGCAAAGGCAAGACAACTGCTGGTCCTTGAGGGTAAGAGAGTGGATTCCAAGAGAAGGCAACTGTAGAAAGTTAGGTGGGCAGATGAGGTTAAAAAGTTAGCGGGGATACGGTAGCCGCAGCTGTCAAAGGACAGGGTTAATTGGAGAGACGTGAGAGGGGACTTCGCCGTGCAGTGGGCGTAATCACGATGGTGATGATGATGAAGTCAAAAACCACTTCAGGAAAAGTGAGCTTTGTTTCAAAATTACATGAAACAGCCCCCCAGCTGACAGCACACTTTAGCAAAGATTCTAACCCAAGCCCGATTTTCAAGATTCCTACTATCTTATTAGAGCTCTGAGTTTAGACCCACACAGTGTTTACCAACAAATAAAGCAGAGGTTCATGGCAGCGCCCATTGAAATACATGGAAGTAAAAGTTTTCAATGCGGCTTCTGCTTTCGCAGCGCAACTATGATGTTGCCCCTTCCTGAAGAATAACCAGATACATCCTAGAGCGAATTCTGAAAGTATGAAGCATCATTTCGAAGGCGATGTACATTTAATACACCTACACTTGGAATGACTTCCGGCTGAGGGTATGGAATGGGAGCACGGCCCAGAGAAACACATGTAAGCAAAACATTCAAAAACATATTTCTCGTTTCTAAGACTACTCACGGAGGTGACCGTTTGTTAACAGTTGGCGAGTGCTTTGAACTGTGTGAAAGTATGCTATATCACTTCGAAGCAATTTTTGTAAGACGCTACTATAAATGTGTGTTGTGATGCCGGATAGACCCCAAAAGGCGTTCTATCCACTGGGTGTTTTTCCGAATCGCGCAAGCTCCTCGTGTAGTCAGACATGCTGCCTTGTGGGCTGCGCTTCCTCGCAAGTACTGCCATTCAAATTAGACACCCTAAATAGATTTTCATTGAAGGCAGTCCTCAAACGGCATGAAAAACAAATTGCGCACAGCAGCAAATGACTAACAGCGTGATTACACACATAGGTGGTGCTGGCGCACGCCAGACTAAGGCTCCCCAGAGCCCGTCCGGTGTGTCGCCTGTGGCGCTTTTTGCTGCAGTGAATGGATCTCTTTCGTGAGCTTGCCACAGCATTTGAGAACTGCTTTTTCAGGTAATGCTGTCTAGGCTATCTGGCTTTGAACAGGTGTATTAATGAGCAGATGTAGCACACAAAGCAGGATGTCGGACTACACAAGAAGCTTGCGCGATTCAGGGAAACACCCAGCGAATAGAGTGCATTTTGCGGTATGTCTGGCTTCACAAGACACATTTGTTGTAGCGTTTCACAAAGATTGCTTCGAAATGACGTAGCATACTTAGTCACACTCTTCTTCAAAACACTCGCCAACTGTTGACAAACAGCCGCCTCCATTTTTGCTTACATGTATTTCTACGGGCTGCGCTCCCATTCCGTACCCCCAGCCGGGTGTCATTCCAAGCGTAGGTATTTTAAATATACATCGCCTTCGAAACGATGCTTCATACATTCAAAACCTGTTCTGGGATGAATTCTGTTGTTCTTCAGGAAGGGACGACATCATAGGTGCGCTGCGAAATCAAAAAACTGCTTTGGAAATTTTTGCTTCCATGGGCACAAAGCCTACTTTTCCCCCCCAAGTCATTCCAGCCGGCGACAGCAGCACTGCAAAGATTTCAGCCAGTTTTTTTGAGACGTATGGTCACAAAAGCATTTTTTAGTGACTTCTAGGCTGTTTTTGGAGAAAAATTTCTGCATGTACTTGAAAAAAACCTTAGATATCAATTCATGGTTAATGAGCACGAAAAAGATGAAGACGGCATAGAAGAAGACGACAACAAAACAAAAGCGCTCACTCACAACTGAACGTTAATTCGGGAAAAAACAGCATTAGATGCACAAAAAAGGCAAAGATAAAAATAAAGAAAGCAATTAAAAATTCCGAATAATCGTTCAGTTGAGAGTGAGCGCTTGTGTTGTGTTGTCTGTTGTCGTCTTCTCCGCTGTCTTCGTCTTTTTTGCGCTCGGTAACCACGAATTCGTGCCAACTAGCCCAACTCCTCACGTTAACGCAACTAAGATATCAATTCTCATGTCGACCAAAATTAACTTTACGAGACAGCGTATGGGCCCTATGTCGCAGAAAGGCCAGTGTCAGTGCTGCCAATGGAAAATCCGGAATGGCCGAAAAGGTGGCTGTTACAAAAGGCTCCCATAAATGGTGCCAGCCACACCAGCAATGCATCGGATCCTCAGAAGCGCCAAAACATGAGGGCATGTAACCCTACCGATAAAATAGAACTAACGGAGCTATCAAGGTTAATAAATAAGCGCAAGGTAGCCAACATAAGGAAGTTTAATATGGAGAAAATCGAGCATGCTATAAAGAACGGAGGTAGCCTAAAAACAGTGAAGAGGAAACTAGGCATAGGTAAAAACCAGATGTATGCATTAAGAGACAAGCAGGCAGAGTGGGTGAGGGAACAAACACGGGTTAATGACATCCTAGTCGAAATCAAGAGAAAGAAATGGGCTTGGGCAGGGCATGTAATGCGAAGGCAATATAACCGCTGGTCCTTAAGGGTAACGGAGTGGATTCCAAGAGAAAGTAAGCGGAGCAGGGGGCGGCAGAAGGTTAGGTGGGCGGATGAGATTAAGAAGTTTGCAGGCAAAGGGTGGATGCAGCTGGCAAAGGATAGGGTTAATTGGAGAGACATGGGAGAGGCCTTTGCCCTGCAGTGGGTGTAATAAGGCTGATGATGATGATGATGACTTCAGAGATCGGAGCTAGCGACAGAAAAAGCAAGCGGGCATCGGCCGCTGTCCTTCTCCTCAAGCCCGTTGTACTTAGTGGCACGGGCAGGAACATTTTCGTCCAATAATTTTTGTCCTCCTCCTCAGTGGCACAGGCAGGGACACTATTATTCGTTCTTTTTTCCTAGTAACCGCACCTATGTCGCCTACATGGAAATCGAACCTCTGGCACACTGGTTGCGAGTGATTGTGAAAAAGAAAGTGTCCATGTCTGCATGGGCAAGAAGAACCGCTGTCGCGTCAAACCCTTAAGGCGGAGCTAAAGTGGCCCCACCTTATTTCGTTTGTGATTTCATCCCTGCGCCCGCCCCCTTTAAGAAATTTGCGACGATAAGGGGCCACAACTGGCTCTGGATAAGGCTAACCGGAGATCTGTGAGAGAGACCTATCTTCTGAAGTGATGTGTAGCCAGACTGACGAAGATAACGATGACACCAGCAAAATACACTTGAAACATAGCAAGGGTGCAGCATTTAGTTTATTGAGCCTTCCTTGCTCTTTATCGCAGACAGTTATCTGCAGAAACGGCTTGAACATGATGCATACAACAAAACACCATTTCTTTGCCACTGGCAGCAACATGTGCCAAAATAACAAATAATGAAAAGCCACCATCAGGACATGCTTCAGCATGAAAAAGTGTAGATTGCTTCTAAAAGTAATTCAGTGCCAAAGCAGTAACGGGCCCCTTTTAAATCAGCCTGATATGACATTTCCAGTGCTATGTACAGTAATGCACACAATGGCTTATCAATTTTATTATACCACAATACCCAAGGGGGCTCACTGCTTGTGAAGCCTTTATGCGAAATAATTTCTGCATCTCCTCCGTACAAGTGCTACAATACAATGTTCAACACTCTGCAGGCTTATATGAAAAAAAGTTTTGAGCCAAACAAAATGCTTTCCGCATTACGGATGATTCAAGGCACGTCAATTGCACCGGCTTCCAATACAAATGCTCACTGTAGCGATGCCTAATATCAAGATGAAATAAATTAAAAATGCATGACGTTTTACTTGATACGCTGGCCACAGTGCATCTAAGGGCCACACGTGCTCCCAAGAATGGAACAACTTTACTAAACACCAATGGTGCACTGAACAAAATTATTCACCAACTTGTGCTGCAACAGTGATTTGTACAGAGGAGGTGCCAAGGTATACCTGCAGCTAATTTAGATGTGAGAATTTTCGATGTTGACAGAAACAAACGAGGTAATAAATGCAGCTTGAAGCAAGAACATTCATTCATGCAGACCACAACTCGGCATAGTTTGAGATTAAAACGTCGGTACGAAACAGATTACTTGTTTTGCTCACACCAGCACTGCAAGGTTTGCATCAGCCAGCAGTCTCAACTCAATTTTATTTAAATAAAAGGCTTGTATATCAACAAGGTGGCCAGTGCACTCAGTTCTGTAGTCACTGGCTCTCAACTCTATTATGATTCAGAGCATCATGAGCTACTGATATAAACAAAAATAAAAGATTACCCAAAACTACTACATATGTGTGATCAAAAACAATGAATTTACTCACAGCCGCTGTACACACGAGATGTCACTGAATGTTGCAATGGACTGAATACAACTAGTGCTGACACATTCGGACACATTTTGTGTAGCCTTTTGTGGCAAACGGCCAAGTTTATTCACTCAATTTTGTCAACAATTGGCATGAACTTTTAGTTAGCTAGAAGGCTAGTTAGCTAGAACGCTAATTAGAGGGTAACAAAAACAAACAATAAATGCCAACATAGTACAAGCAGCTGATTCCAGTGAACAGAGCGACATTTATGCCACAACGACACAGATGGCCGCCACAATGTTTTTGTGTGAAAGCAGTGCCATTGCAAAGCTGAAAACTGAAAACAGTGGTCCAGAGCATATTAAGGGAAATGTTATGGCAAAGCTTTGCCATAACCAAAAAAAAAAAAGTATATTTCCAGAACTGGATCCATCAGTCGGCAGCACACTCAATGGCACAGTCAACATGACACTTCTAACCCCGACTCTGCAGCTAAGCCTGCAACGGGCTCAATGCGTAGCTGGCCACACGACACCCTGTCAATGATGGCAAACCCGCGCACTTAACTCACCGGCTGGTAATGGCTTGCAGACATGGGCACTGACACACTCCGTACCTTGCGCTCCCCATGTTTATATTACGAAGTCCTGCACGTTTATACCACGTGTCTGTCACAGCGGCTCAGCGTATGCTCGCAAAGAGACTAAGCGCCGAGCGCGCTTCCCGTTGAGACCGCGCCTTGCTGAACACATTCCAGAAGCGCAGGGTCTCGTCGCCGGCGCCAGTGACGACACTCTCGCCGTCGGGCGAAACTGCGAGGTAGAGCACCCGGTATGAGTGTCCAGTCAACTTGGCAACTTGGGCCAGAGAGGGGTACTTCCAGACAAGGATCTGGTTCTGTGAGTAGCCGTGAGTGCTCACAAGCTCCGATGCATGTTTGGACCATGCCAGGTTGCACACCTGCAACGCGGACATTCATAGCAACGTGAAAAAAATTGTAGAAGCAAACAACAGTGCTACCATAACACCATCAAAATTAAACCACAAATGCTGTGCTAGCAGCCATTTGATATTGGATGTGATCCTTAGAGAACAGGTCGCACTGGGAGCAAGAAGGGAGAACTGCAATGTTTTACTGCGACAGCAGTTAAAGGCATGTTTCTCAGTTCTGCGACGTCAGCGAAACATGAAGAAACAAAAACCAAAGGCGAGTGGCACTGTTTGCCACAGCAGAAATTTGTAACGTCCTCTACGTACAGCAGCGTGAACTAGCACTTATGTCGGTAGTGCCTCTGCACATAGAGGGTGCCAATCAATGGCACAACAGTGTTGCTACATATGCTCCCACAGGGAACAGAGTTGCATAGAGGGAGCAGAGTTGAACCAAGGTCTGCCATTCTGTTCCAAGCTGTGCAGGAAAGACGCTTCCACACGAGAAGGCAGTTTGGAGGTACCCCTCCTCCTCATCTTGGGTGGTGGATATACGATACCCCCTCAGTCAGGTAACAAAGCAGACTGCGCTCAAGATGGGAGCAGCTAGCCCCCTTCTGCTCATACCTTCTGGGATCTGGGAACCTGTGATCGCCGCTCCTGGAATAGTGGTATGAGCAGCGTCGAGAAAACAGTCGCGTAACTCTGTGCCCTGCGGGAGCATATATAGGAACACTAGCACAGCAAATGGCACAATTAGCAGTGCAATCAGCCATCACTGAATCTTTAGTTGCACGGGTTTAGTATCCTGCAGTCTTGGAGTTTTGCTGAAACTGTGAAGCCCCTTTGCAATTCTCATCAAAATGCTAGCACACATATAAAGCCACATCCCCATGGAGAAAATAACAGCTCATTTCTTTTTCAACAGATGAATGCTAAACGACAATTCGAAAAATTTACATGCAGGTAGCAAAAAATAATGCAGAAGACGGCCCAACTTTGGAGACCTGTCCACAGTGCACGTGCTTGGTTATGCAGACAATGAAGCTTAACGTGTGAGAAAAGTGTGCTTATTGAGTCAAATGTGCCACATGTCAAAAATGCAAAGACTCACCTGGGAGCCCGTGTCAACGCACTGCATGGGCTGCCCTGTTAGGGTGTTCCAGAAACGGATGCACCGGTCGGCCGTGCCCCCACCGCTGGCCAGCAGGCCGTGCTGGTGCGGGGACCAGGCGATGGCCTTGACCGCGGCCACATGCTCTGTGTAGCTCTGCACAGGCGTGCTGCTGCTCAGGTTCCACACGAGCAGCTTGTTGTCATTGCCACCCGACGCCAGGTGCTGATTGTCGGGTGACCACTTGAGACCGCACACTTCCTGCCGGTGGCCCTGCACAACAAGACACACCAACATTACCTTTGAGGGATATCAAATGCAAAAGTATCGCTAAGAGCAAAGCTTTGTTGAGGGTGCCTGCGGGGACTCATCGTGCACTTGCCAGCACCTGATAGGGACGGCAACTTGGCTGACCCCGATACTGGCTGATCCTCAAACTGTAAGAAGTGAATTAATAAATTTATTGATAAAGGAAGGCCCAAGGCCACTGGGTGGGGAAGGGAATGGTATTAATGTTTATAGTTTTATAGGGTTGAACATGCCAAAGTGACTCGAGAGATGCTGTAGTGGAGGACTCCGGATAATTTCTACCCAATGGGGTTTTGCTATGTGCACTGACATCACACAGTACACGGGCCTCTAGCATTTCACCTTTATCGAAATGCGACCACCACGGCCAGGACTGAACCCATGTCTTTTGGGTCAGCAGCTGAGTACCATAACCACTGAGCCGCGACTGGAACGTCATTAAGGTTTTGCAAGGTCTTGTCAGCTTCAGCCTTTGGGTGTACTTCACTGCTAATATTTTGAAAGGTTTTCGTGATGAAATTTGGATGTCTCAAAACGTGATCTGTGAGAACTATAGAAAACATCAGGCACGCACTCTGCACACCCCTTACCGGCGCCCCTGAAATTTGAACACCTATAGATGCAGCACACCACGTACACTGCCGGCACCCAAGCTTCTTGGAGAATTCATGGTGGAGATGCAAGACGAGGAGTCTGAGGGCAGCGACAACCAGGCACACCAGGAAAGAGGGTATGCAGAACAGAGTGGCTGCTTCTAAACCACCCACTCATTCCATCCCAAAACCAGCGGCACCATTTGCACTTCGTGCTAAGTGCTTCCAGCGCTACTCTTAGAAACAAAACCACATGCTCTACTTTTTTTCAGCCACACTTTTTGCAATTGGTTTTCATTGCAAATTGATATGATATGGGCGGTTAATTTTTTTCAGTGCACGATGAGTACTCTGAAAATATCGGTACTTTGCTCACATCCAAACTGCGTTTATATTGAAATTTTTCTCTCTTTAACAGTGACAGTTAAGGCCCACTCCCTGAGTTCAAAGTAGTAGTAGTAGTAGTAGTAGTAGTAGTAGTAGTAGTAGTAGTAGTAGTAGTAGTAGTAGTAGTAGTAGTAGAAGTAGCAAGCTTATCAGGAGGGTGGTAACCATGGGGAAGGAGGAGGAGAAGGGTTACCATGGAAAGAGAACAAAGAAATGGTGAGAAAAAAGAAATACACTACCAAAGGGTGGCTGCAACAGGATCCATACAGAGGGTGGTTACTGTTGAAGAAGGAGGTAGAGCATGGCGAGAGCAGAGGACTGTGGCACTCGTCTGCAGCAGCTAATGCGAAATGTGCCACCCGAAGGAGAGGCTCAGCGGCAATGGCATCGTGCACTTAGAGCAGAGGACTGACTGGAGAGGGGTGCTAGTTGAAGAATGAGTATGTGTGGGGAATTAATAAGAGTGCTTTATAACTATGCATATATGCAAGCAGCCCTAAAATTCTTTGCCTCAATACAACATGAAAAAAAATCTCACGAGCTGCCTCTGAATCTCACATTACACAACAGTAACCGTTCTGTGAGTTTTTTTTACAACTTCTAGTTAATGCGGGTGCACAGTAAATCAGAGCATGACGAAACAAGATATTCTGTGGCTTAGAAAAGTTTTTCTAAAGAGAGAAAAATTATTTAAAATGCAAAGCATGAAAGCCATGAAATTGTCAAAAGAGCAGCCACTATGCTATCACTTGGAATCACAAAGCTTGGCTGTGGTTTAGCTCTGGTTAACCCTCGTTGAATTGCGAAAGCTTCGTTTCCTTGGCACGTCATCTAAGCAGCATTCATTCCGACGCTCCCGAGAACTCAAACTGGTCTGTTCCGCAGTTGAAGAGTCACTCCGGGACATGGCACGACTTCTTCTAGCCGCATCTTCGTTACGACGCTTCTCGAGTCGTGCGGCGCGTTCTTGTGGCGTCTCTTCAGCGCGTTGTCTCTTCCTCGCTTCGTTCTGTCATTGTTGCATCTCTTTCGCGCTCTCCATAACGACTACAATACACCGGGATGAAGCGCATATATATATATACCAACCGCAAGGCGACACCTTCTCTCCCTCTACCCTAGTGGAGCACATCTGGTGAAGCGAGCGGCGACGGCAGTGGCGTCGACAGCGGCGCCTTCTGTTGGAGCGTGGCTGCGGCGTTGCTAGGCAACGGCGGCTCAAGGTCAGCCACGGCATACGGCATACGGTGCAACGCTGGTTGGCGTAGTAAAGCTTTCGCTTTAAAAGTAAACTAAATAGGCTGCGCATTGCTGCAACTGTGTTTTCGTCTGGCTAATACCACAAAATGTTCCCATTACATCATGCAAAAAAACAATTACTACACAGCAAAACTTACCTTCTACAATAATTCTAACTTGACATCTTAGGATTAAGACGTCAGGAACATTTCATTCTAACTCATCAACATTACAAAATATTTTTTGCCCCCATCACAGTGAGAATAGGAAGCCGCCAAGAGTTGTCGGTACAAAAATTAACATTTATGCAATAATAGGTCATGCAAGAACCAAGCCGTTGTTGCAGTGTTCCCTCTAGTGTCATGCCACGGCGCTTGACCCTGTCTCACTGCACTGCACTGTAGCTGCAAATGGTCACCCTTTGAACAGAACCTCTAGTTACCCCACCCTCACTGTGTGGCAGCCTCGGAGCTGGCACTTCCTCCCGCTGCCCCACACAGCAGCTACCAGATCCGTGCTATAGTTTCACAGTTCAGAGCTTCCGTCACCACCTGTGATGCAACCCACTGGCTACATGACCCATTGTGGACATCTACGCCAACGCTGTGAATCCAAGAGTCCGTGTCATTAAAACCTACCACTGTAAAAGCACACATGAATCATTGTGGAGCCACCAAAGTAAGAAGATTGCCACAAGGAATATAATGAGATCACATTGTGGAGGAACAACTGAGGTCAGACCACTGGTAATCAAGCATGGCAGCCCTGCACGGCACTGCGCAGTTAGTGAACTTGGCAGCATTATATCACTGATGGACAACACAGCTACTGGCACATGTAAGCAAAACAGGAACTTCTCCTAACTGCACAGTTGAGCTTACCTGCAGCCGCCGCTCAGGTGCGCCCCCCGTTGGTGTCCGAGCATCCCGCTGCAGAATAAGGCGGTCCCGCGAGCCTGATGACAGCACGTCTCCATTCCATGCCAGCGCCCCCACCCGTGCCGAGTGGCCCTGCACATAATGTCGAGCGTTTCGGAACACGTAACAAAAACAACGTGACAGTGTCCCGGGTGGGCACACATGTCAGGAGCGTGTGGTGGCTAAGGTATCTGCTACAGCATATCCAGTTGCAGCCAGTGCCACAAAAGGATGCTCTTATACCCTATAGTTGCAAGAATAAACACAGGAAGGCGAGAGACAGAGGAATAAAAGCTGCCAGAGTGGGAACTATGTGCGTTGGTGTTAAGTGTTGCGTCACAAATTAAGCAAAACATACCTCAAGGGGGTTGGCTGGTGGTGTGAGCAGTGCCAAAATATGCCACATAACATTCCTATCGTTCAGCATTATTGTCACCATTTTAAACTGTCAATAAGGGCCAATCTGTCATCACAAGGCACCCTCCTGCAAAACTGACAAATCATGCAGCCTAATGGACCTCTGATGTCACAAACACATATACAAGCCGCCGCGGTGGCTCAGTGGCTATGGCGCTCGGCTGCTGGCCCGAAAGACGCGGGTTCGATCCCGGCCGCAGTGGTCGAATTCCAATGGAGGCGAAATTCTAGAGGCCCGTGTACTGTGCGATGTCAGTGCACGTTAAAGAACCCCAGGTGGTCGAAATTTCCGGAGCCCTTCACTACGGCGTCTCTCATAGCCTGAGTCGCTTTGGGACGTTAAACCCTCATAAACCAAACCAACAAACACATATACGCCTATATGAGAGTGAAAAGGGGGTAAGCTCTCCTCTAGGATACCCCCTTTTATAAAAGGGAGTGCAATAGAGGACAGCTTACTACCGTTTTACTCCTTGCTGTTTAGAGCGCAACACACAGCTTTCCATTTGCTACCTATTATAGTCCTTCCTGCTGTGCGTATGCCACCAAAGTTTTGCAGGCTACAACACAGTGAGTGGCGGCACCATCTGTCAGTTTCAGCATGAAATGTCCCGAAGATTCTTTGCCAAAACTAACCAAGCAATGTGGTCTAATCCCCAGCCATGTAGTGGAGCCCCTGTGACACCCCTGAGGTCTGAAAAGTCTTCAAAGGTGATGACAAAGGTTCTCTTACCTTATACTGATTTAGAGCTTAAGGAGTGTGAAGTGCTTGATTACACGACTGAGGAATAAATTCCATTGCTTGGTTACATTTACCAAAGACAGTACGTTGTGGTATGGCATCAGGGAACCATTCAACATCCTAAAGCACCACATAGGCTGCGAGAGACGCCATAGTGGAGGACTCCAGATTAATTTAGATAACCTGGGGTTCTTTAATGTCAGCTGACACTGTACAGCAGAAGGACAGCCTTTGCATTTCTCCTCCATCGAAATGTAGCCGCCACAATCGAGATAAAATCTGCACCATGAGCTCAGCAGCTGAACACCCCAACCACCGAGTCCCCGTAGCGGGCGATAAAAAAGCTCTAAAAGGTTTCTTGCTGGACATCTGGCTTTCTACTGATAAATGCTGTCGGGCAAGCGGCCGCGTCGCGTCTGAACGTAGCCAGAAGAAACGGCCGGCGTGTTGTGTGTGTGTGTGTGCTCGCCGCTCAGCGGCGACGGACGAGAGACACCCTCCCGAACAGCAGTTACGGGGGCATTGTGGGTGTGTGTGTGTGCGCGCGCGAGCCAGTCCTGCGTGCCACAGAACCAACTGTATGCACTGTCCAAGGTGGCGGCAAGTTGGCGCGGGAGACTGCTCGCAGATGCGGAGGGACGCTGGGCCCTGCGAGGCATGCCACCCCGGGTAGGGTGTCATCCGATCTGGCTGCGGTCTGCGCTTGGGAGCGGCAGACGCATCCGTAACGGCCGCCGGGTTCCGGGAGCATGCAGACATGTTTCCTTCACAAGGAGAGAGCTGGCTGGCGAGGAGGGCCCTGAGGGGAAGAAAAGGCTGAGGAGGACACGGCCGGAGGGACAAAGGAGAACGGTTTTGGACACCGTGCAGACAGGCCGCATCCTGATGGCAAAGCTCTCATCGCAACTGTAAATAGTTGTCAATTAATTCGGCACTGTATAATCTGGAGCCTTCATGTGGTCTGGCTGAATCGGAAGAAGAGAAAGGAGTGAAGGGAGGAGAGGAACCTGCCTGACTGGCGCATTCAACAGGATCTCCCGACAGGAAGCGGACGGGCCGTATGTGACTCATCGAGACGGCAACAAAGGGACCAGGGCTGAGCGACCATCCCGGGCGTGGACCAGCAGGCCAAGCCATCTCCTACAGTGAAGCAGGTTGGTGTCTTGTAGGTCCTTCCGCTGGGCACTGTGACAGTTGTGTGAGCGGGGAGGACGGGAACCGACAAGTAGGAGGTAGGCAGATGGAGCTGGGAGTAACACCAAGGTAGCACGTGTCAGCGGAGGGTCATGGTTGTCTTCCGCCGATGAGATGGCGCTGCTGAAATTGAAACTGAAAATTTAAGAAACTGAATTGGCAAAGGAAAAATTGCGGCACGAGAGAGAGGTCAGGGAAGCAGTGACTGGTGTAAAACAAGAGTCGGTGCGGTGCGTCCGGAGAATGGGGCGGTCATCGCGGAGCATTTTGAGGTAGGCCAGAGAGCGGTAAAGGCAGACTGCAGACTGGGAGGCTCGAGTGGCGGCACTGAGGTCGCAGTTGTGAGACAGGAAGTAGGCCAGAGAGCAGTAGAGGCAGTCTGCAGACTGGAAGGCTCGAGTGGCGGCACTGAGGTAGCAGCTGTGAGACAGGAGGTAGGCCAGAGAGCAATAAAGGCAGTCCGCAGACTGGAAAGCGTGAGTCGTGACACGGGGGCCGCAATCGAGGAACAGGAGGCAGGTGTCAATGTGCCAGAGGAACGCTCTGATGATCTGAAGGAAACTGATGAAGACAAGTTTGGCAGTGGAAGTCTTTGTGCTGCGGTGAGCAGGCTAGCATCGGGGAAAGATGCGGTCATCGAGGATGTCAGACCTCCGGAGTGGTTGGAAGTGGCAACTGCAGCGGCAGAAGTGGTGACTGCACAGAAGGAGGATAGTGGCAACAAACAGGAATGCACAGACGCAGCTGCAGCAGTAACGGCCACTGCAGTAGAGCAGACTGGTCGCACTGGCGCTAAAAGAGGGTACGGCAGGCATACAAATGCTCCAGAGTGTGAAGAGTCCAGGTACGAGCAAACTGGCGGCGCTACATCGAGGGAGACCGGTGAACGCGCAAGAGTGCACACTCATGATGCGGTAGCAGGTGAAATTTTGCTTGGCAGTGGAGGCGAGATCGCGGGCTGACCGTGTGTGCAAATGGCGTCACGGGAGTCACAACAAGTGAAAGCGACGCAACTGGCAAATGAGCCTCAGCAGGCAAGTCACTAGGGTGGCGGAAAGCTAAGCTGCGCTTCGCAGAAAGGTCCATGGAGAGAACGCGCGGTCAAAATTGTAACGAGTGTCAGATGGCGCCCTGTCAGAGGCCGTACGACAGGGGACGGCCAGTTGCACTAATCATCAGGAAGTACGCGCCGTGGCAGATGACCAGTAAGAGCGACTGCATTGAACCAACTGAACGCCCTCCGCCACAGGGGGTTTAGAGCACACCGTGGCGTTCGAGATGGAAATTGTGCACAGGAGATAGCGGCGCCAACGCTGACAAGCTGCCGAGGCTTATGGCACCAGCTCCATTTGTAAAGGGAGCGAGGTGAAAGAGGTAACGGTGTTCCTTCGCCCTTTGTTTTAATGTTGCTGCCATGCCCGGAGGAGGATCGCGGGACACCAGCCGTGCACGGTTGTGGTGTGAGGTGTGATTCGTAGCATGGAGGCATGCATCGCAGTGGCAATGAAGGTGCCGGGCGCGTGGCCGCGTTGCATCTGAACGTGGCCAGAAGAAACAGCCGGCGCGTTGTGTTTGTGTGTGTGCTTGCCGCTCAGCGGCGACGGACGAGAGACCCCCCCGAACAGCAGTTACGGGGGGCATCGTGAGTGTATGTGTGCACAAAGTGGGCCGGTCCTGCGTGCCACAGAACCAGCCGTATGCACTGTCCGAGGTGGTGGCAAGTTGGCGCCGGAAAGACGGCTTGCAGCCACGAAAGGACGCTGGGTCCTGCGAGGCACGCCACCCTGGGCAGGCTGTCATCCGATCTGGCCGCGGTCTGCGCTCGGGAGCGGCGGACGCATCCGTAACAGCCTCCGGGTTCCGGGAACATGCAGACATGTTTCCTTCACAAGGAGAGAGCTGGCTGGCGAGGAGGGCCCTGAGGGGAAGAAAAGGCTGAGGAGGACACGGCCGGATGGACAAAGGAGAACGGTTTTGGACACCGTGCAGAGAGGCCGCATCCTGACAGCACAGCTCTCACCGCAACTGTAAATTGTTGTCAATAAATTCGGCGCTGTATAATCTGGAGTCTTCATGTGGTCTGGCTGAATCAGGAGAAGAAGAGAAAGGAGTGAAGGGAGTAGAGGAACTTGCCTGACTAATGCCATAGTTGTTTTTTATGCCACGCAACTCGGCATCCTTTTGACTAGGCACTTCTGCAAAATGCAGCGAGTGCAAATTTATTTTGGACAATAAGACAGGCAAACATTGCAGTCTCTTGTGGCACCAAACAAGCCGGTCTACCATATCTTTAGTTATATGCAAGATGTGAAATGAATTAAGCGGCTCATAAAGCTCATTTAACCAACAGAAGCACATCTATTTTTTTTTGCCCCCTTTTAAAGCTACGTAACGTTTGATAACAAAACAAAAGCTGCACTACATCATTTAAAGACTCAATTAAAACCAAGCCCAACAATTCGGGAAAGTATCTTTCCTGCAGACAAGCCCTGTTCGAACAAATGTCGGTACCTGTAGCAGCGCTGTCTGCTTGGAGGCAGCCACATCCCAGACCTGAACGAGGCCCTTGTGGGTGCCCACCGCCACCAGGTGGCCACGCTCAGCCCATGCCACAGAGGTCACCGAGTCACCCTCACCGGAGAGGTCACACAGGCGCGTCACCTGGAGGCACAGAGCAACAGAACAGAAAGCTCACACTGTCTGCTACCATGCCTTCAGCTCAAGATAAGCACACTTCCACAGCAATCTGTGGCAACTATGACACATAACTAAGCCCAGATGCACTACCCTACCAGCACACCGAGTTGAACCTGGCTGTGAGACTCTATGGTCATATGCATGCCACCGCAAGCTATGACTGGCAAAACGGCCGATTTGTGCCAGTAGCTTAATGCAGGGATTCTCAAGCTGGGTCTTTTAGCACCCTTGAGTTCCTTGCAGTGCTTTTTCAGTTCCCCGAACCCCAATATTCGTGCGTACGTCAACCCCACACTTCCCTTACCCCCTTTATTTTGGACTAGCCACTTAATAATTGTTCATGGCAGACTGTTTCAATACACAGAACATCATTGTTAATTCAACCTTTGCATTTTTTGAGGGCTTATGCACTACATGCCCGTTTTACATCCATAAAAGGAAAGGATGGAAGTCAAGGCGCACAGAGTTCCCAGCCCCTTTTGAAAGCCACTGCTGTTCTATGAGGTTAAAAAGGTTGAGAACCCCTCACTTAACCTCCATCAGATTTCATTAAAAGCATTTCAGTTCACATCTCCAACAACCTTCATCTGCATTGCACAATGTAATTATCTCGGACGGTTTTCTTCACTACTGATCAGCGAAGTCAGCACATGCAATGTCAGAAAGAGATGACTACTACTCAGTCAGGGACCGCTGACTTTTGTTCAAGACACAATATCTGCTAAAGCCAGGTGGCGATTTTGAGGGCATTCCTGTATTTCTAGCAACTCAATTTGTTTTCAAAAGCAAGCAAAGCAAAATAAACGGTTCTATCCAAGTGCTATGACTCACATTATGCCTGAGCTGCCCATGATATTCTTATTTTTTCAGAACCTCAAAGATCTTTACATGGGGCATTACAGCAACTGTAGTATTAACACACTCATAAAAGGGGTCAGGCCATTTACCAGTGGTTGATTAGGAGGTAATTTTCTTGTAATGCAGCAAGGTTAGCTTGCCTACAGATCAGAGAGACAGATCAGGGAACAGTGCAACTTACGCTCACTGCAAGACTTATGCAGCACCACATCTTAGACAGCCATTGCCCCCACCAATCGTTTCCCATCAATGGTCTTCACCTGCGAGGTGCAAGCACTCCAGAGGTAGACGCAGGCACCCAGCCCAACACTGAGCACATTGGTCGATGACCAGTCCACCAGGTTCAGGTAGAAGTCATCCTGAAGCTCGGGTGCATCCAGTACCTGCATATACACAACGGCAGACGCATCCTGCACACCAGTTCTGGAAGCACCAGGCATCAATCCACATAAAGATATGCCCGACTCTTCTGCTCACTCAAAAGCCAAAGCTGGAATATCATGTATACCAGGTTTGACACCATGCTTGCATATACCTAATTTTTTTTTTGTCCACTTCTGTAAAAATCCTATAAAGGGATTGACAGAATTCCAAAATAAATAAATACTGTGTTAATTCCAAGTGCTTGGTTACTTTTTGTCCTCATGCCATATTCTTATCAGCTACACGTGCATGCATGTTCTTTGCCACACTAGCCATAGTTCCAGTCGTACGGTTTAACACTGCTACCTTCGAAAAGATGATGTGGTTAGAGATGACGAGCGCATGACACTGGTGCTCCGTAGGAAAGTGTCGAAGAGAAAACTGCTTCGCTGGCATCCCACTGCTATGGCAGAGGGGTTTTAAAGTCACTTTGGTACTGTGGCATGCCGTTGTCAGTGAGTTTCCATATCAGCCAGAAAGAACTTATAGGGCTTGCATCGGAGGTGTCAGATGTGACTTTTGAATCGCCACTTTGTAGTTTGTAGGAAAAAGCACATTCCATTGTGAATTCAATTCATTTCTTGGCGCCTGTGTTCACTGCAACACAATGTCACAATCGGCGCACACTATTTGCATGCCGTGGAATGTTGGGAAAAGCTTTGGAAAAACTTATAGCCCAATCTCTCGAAAAGTGAACACTGCCTTGCACTGCCTTGAATGTTTACACTTCTTACATGTTACTGAGCGACTCCTTAAAACAAAAATCTTTATTATTAGAGATACCGTAATGAAATTAGGTATGCATATGTATTTCTTCCTCCTGTTTTCAAAAATGCAGTTAGCTCCAGCTTATCTCAATTAGTTCTAAACTTATAAAAAAATAACTGAAGCCTAATTAGGTAATTTCTTACGGGTCATTAAGACACATTCCCTCAACATATTTTGGTTCCGATTAAAATGTAGCCGTAGCCAAAGACCTGTCATGCGAAGCTATGCTATTTATATTGTTATTAAGGTACATCATCATATAAAAATGTTCAATTATGTCTATGCATCCCAATTCTTGAATATAATTAGCTGGTATTATTGTTCAGAAAATTTATTATGTTCAACTTAGCCACATAAAAATAGCATAGCTCCACAGTCCAAATTCTTTCTGAATTCAACGGTGTAAAATTTATTAAAATTGCACCACTAAAACATAATGAAAAGTTCCGTAAGGCTAGTGACATTGGCAAAAAACATGAAGCTGAGAAAAAGCTCTTTTAAAGTTTTGACACTGACTGCAGAAAATTTTGAGACGAATCTTCAACAATGGATTTTATTTAGATGTTCCCTATCTGTTTCCCTACAAAGCAAAACAAAATGTGTATTATTCCATCCAAGGAAACAATAAAGAAAATGTCGAAGGTGTAAGCGTGATGAAGTTGTAACAAAAAATGATGTCTCATGAAGTTATCGGTAGATTTTCTTTAGAGGCAATGGAGTGCAGGTCTAGGGTGTTGAGCTCTAAAGACAATACTTTGAATCCTGAAAACTGTTTATTGAGGGACATAGGGGTCCGGAGCCAAGGAGATCCGAGCCCCCACCATGGCAAGAAGTTGAGTGGTCCTGAAAAGGACCGTTGGGTGCGACGCTCACATGTCTTCTACTCTGTCTTCGAGAAGAACCACCTGGATGTTAGGCAGCACGCTGCCCTTTGCCGCTGGAGAACGTCTTCATAGCAGTCCCGGACTGTAATCTTTAGTTGCTCCTGTTTTGTGCCGCCTTGTTAGTCTCTCTGTCGTATTAGTGCTCTTTAGGTGAGCTCCATTTGCCCTCAGCAAACACAGGGCGTCTTTTTCTAGGCTTCGGCGAACAAGGCAGCCACCAGCAGCATAGCCCAGACTTGCAGTGATGGATTCATTATTTGCCCTCCTTCCTTGTTTGTAGATGACAATGACCTCAGCAGCAGCCCGCTTCACACTTTCCAAAGAAGCATTCCCATTCTTTGAAGCTTGCATCCAAATGAGAGAATGTCGGCTCTCACTAGCATTCTGAGTCTTTCCTTCACTGCACCGTGCCAACAGGTGCCAACAATCACGAACTCGGTACCAGCATCACCGGTCTGGCACTCCGCGCTGACGCCAAGAAGTTCACACTTGCGCTGGGTCTCTGACTTTTCCGACAGAGCGGACTTCGTGTGTGCCGATCGCTCAACAAGCTGCGCCTGCTCCGCCACAGAGTGGTACGCGCCATCAACACGAATTTTACCGTGATCTAGGATGCAATGCGTGCTGGAACTCGGTCCCACGGTGTCGTCAGCGAGCAGCGTGGTTGACGTTCCCGGCAGACCCAGCGAGTCCGGCACCGGCTCTAACGCAGGTCCCAACGGTGCACTTGTGGTCGACGCTTTCGGCTTTTTGTTCCACGCTCGTTTCTTACGGCTTCCAAAAGCTCGTTGCGTGCACGGTTTAAGTTGACTGTCAACTGTCATCTTGATCGCATGGAAAAACTCCCAGCACAAAGCAGACACGCATGAAGCGGCAGCCACGCTGGTGAACGCAAAAGAGAAAGAAAAAAAAAATGACGCGCCAGTCACGTCAGCCAATGGCAGGCGTGGAACGGCGCGCTTTTCAATCAGCGACCCGGAAACGGCCTTCAGAAACCCGGCCAGGGCAGCCGTTTTGCTTGAGCGACGCCATTTTGAGATATCGCAAATTGTGCACAAAGAAAACAGCTTCAAACCAAGCCCACGATGGCGGCGATCGGTCAGCTGCAGCGTGCGTGACGCGCGCGGGAAGTTCGAACAAATTTCGCCCTTTTGGTGGCGTTCCGTGACTGCCGTGGTATATTGAAAGCCTATTTTATCGCATTTCCCGACCGAATTTAGCGAATTTGAGAATAGGTGCTCGAAAGGTCAAACGTTCCGAAAATGAGTTTTGCTCAAAATCGATTTTTTTGACCATTTTTTACTGTTCTAAGACCCACGTCTCCCCTTAAGATTTCTGCCAACTCATCATGGGCATTTTGCTGTTTGCACGATGGGGCCTCCTAAAAAGGCTTCAGTGCATTTTAGAATTTTCAGCAGTTTTCTTTTCTTTCTGGAAGATGAGGGTGGGGCATCTAATAGCTCGACCTTCAGATAATGCCAGTCAGTCGTGTCATTAATGAATTTCACTTTCTTGCTCATTTTGCAAGACACAGTAGAGAGACACAGCATGCTTACTGTTAGCTGCCTATTCAAGTAGTATACATTTCTATGCATGCCATGTTTTCTTTTTTTGATACGGTGCTGAGTCAGTCTAGGTTCGTTCATTGCAGTTGTGAAGACCATACACTATTTAAAAAAATATAAGGACTACATTGGCCCATTTCTGTTTTTATGAAATTTTTTCATACTGAACAGATATTCGGCATTTGATTCGATATTCGAAAGCATTTTTTCTCAATATTCGTATCGATTAGTATTCCTAAAATTTCAATATTTGCACACTCCTAGCAGTGTGCAACTTTAAATGCCAAATTAAAATTACAAATCCTAATTTCTTTGCTACTGCAGCGCAGTGGTCAATTCGTACAATATGAGGCACAATCTTTCCATTTGCGCCCTAATCTCATGCTACGTTTTGGTTAGTGGTCAGTTTTTTCTTAGACGAATAAATAGCTGGGCTTGTTGATATGTTAACGCCTTGAAATTCATCGCGACACACGAGACAAGGACAAAGGAAAAAGACGAGAACCAACTATCTAAAGAAAGCATTGGTAGTCAGCACTTGTCGCATCTGCCTTTTTTTGTCCTTGTCTCGTGTGTCGCACTGAAGCTTGAGATGTTCGAGAATTTATTTTTCCTACCACTTAACACGTGCCTGTAACATCACGGTTTTTAAATTTATGTCGCCATTGTTTAGTTGTCCACTCACTTCGAAGGTGGCGCTGGCTCATGTTTTGAATGTATGGGCTTCTAGAAAAGCTAAGCAACCACTCTATATCTACCACACCCCTCGCTGGCCAAAAGAATGTTGACTCCAAATACAAGTCGACGCATAACCCCTGCCCTGCCTTTCTGTATGTGATTCTCATAAAATTTCTCACTTCTACCCACAGGGAAAGCTAGAACCACTGTCCATGAGAGTTTTTCATCCACTGCGGGACATGAAACGTGGTTTCAGCCATAACGGTGCTGCTATAACGCCAAACCTTGATGAAATTCTGTGCAAGTTTCCATACATACCAGCTTAATACTTGTGTTAAATTTAATGAATAAGTGAAGAGCTCACTATTAGGATAGCTTGATCTGTGCTCAGAGGAAGGCACCATGGTGCAGCTGCCAGTTCAGAAGCCAAATCCACGTTTTCAGCCCAACACTAAATAGCCAAGCCAAATAAGAAACCTCGTCTTCCCGGCATTCCAGTGTCTCTCCATGGTGGATAAAGTGCACCGTTATCTGGTTTCCCTCTAGGCAATACTAAGAAACTCGGCCGTAATTCCCCGCGGGATCGCATGGCGACACGTGCGCAGCTCTAAGCGATCAACACACAGCGACAATCACAAAGCCAGCAGTCAAGAGGCAAATGGAGATAAAAGGTAATGAAACGGCGTGCTCCCAGCCAATGCTGAACCCGGCTGACAAACAGCCAACTGAACAGCAAACGGTTAGGTAGTTTCGGATTCTGGCGCACACCCGACGTTACCAGAAATTTGCTCGCGCAACTGTACATCCAGGAAAGTGACTGCCAGCGCGAAGGAGCCAGGTAAACGGCGCGCAATTCAACGGTTTTTTTTTGTTTTTTTTTGCCGGAAACAAATTTACAGTAAACAGCGCGCAATTCAATGTTTTTTTTTTTTTGCCGGAAACGAATTTACAAACGAATTTACCACATTTTTTTCTTAACACATGGAACTTCATGCATCCTACGGGGAATGGGAATGGACATCAGCACGAGGTGCGTACTACTTACGGCTTGGGCGAAACGACACTACGTCGAACCCACCCCCCCGCTTTCAAATGATTGTTTTTGTAAAAAAAAAAAGGTTGACTTGTATGTGGGAATATACAGTACACTGTGCATTATGACCTTTGAATTCCGTAGGAAAGGGCACACTGTGGCCATTGCTGCCCTTATTTCTTTCAATCATGTTGTCCTTATCTGCTCATGCTGACTTGTTTCCAATTATGTGTTGGTCTGTCTGAAGGAAGGGGGGTGGGGGGGGGGTGGGGGGGGGGGTATAAGGGCGATCGAAGCACGCTAGTTCCGGTGCACTAATCTCGCACCCTCGACCAAAAAAAGCCGCTAGCCCTCGCCCCTTATACCCATCACGAATATCTTCGCTTTGGCTTGGTCTTAGCAATGAAATCTTTCTTGGAGTGGTGTGATGGCATCAACTCGCCACTCACATCTTTTGCAGCCGCACACGGCAGAAGCAGCCATGCCGATTTTTGCAAGCCTGCCCTGTGCACACCTGCGTGCATGTGTGGAGCATAAAATAAGTGAGGGAAGTTTTTTTTATATAAACCCGGGTAATAAAACAATATGCCGCCTATGAATGACCCCCCAAATGTCTAAACAACAGCTCCCACAAGCCATTTCACAAGCAAGCTGCAAACATGGTGGAATCACCACAACCACAGTTGGCACGTACAGAGCTGAATTAAGGATTAAAAATGTCAAATCCCAAGGCCACTCTGTACATTTGTGGTTGGACTGGTGCAGAGCAATGCGCTCACATTTTGTTTACACAGAATCTGTAAGGCACATACCGTGTATGAGCATGTAAGGGCAACTCGGTGCCAGGTACAGCATGAGATCATATCAGACAATACAGTGGTCTCCCAGACCACAACTTGAAAATTAAACTAGAGCTCTGCTTTCGGGTAAGGGCCAAAATCAGAATTGCGAAAAAAAAAAGTGCAGCCCTTACCCCCATATATATGACTTTGAGCTAAAGATTTTTCAGGCAAATTTTTCATAATGAACAGCAACTAGAATGTTAACATGAAGGACACAGCAAAAGCTACAATGCAAAGAAAAAAAGGTAACAGCTAGTTTTTACTCAGACAGTCCGATGTTTAAAAGTGCCACCAAAAAATGCTTTAATGGTCAGGTTTAGCATAAGTGACCACTCAAATATGCCTTGCTGGCCACATACAGCCAACATTACTTCAGTGTGACAAATGATATCCTAAGATTCCCATAACGTCCACAAAGGTGGCGAGACATAGTACTATGACTCTTTACGTCAAATACCAACATACCAAATAAAACACCAATGTGACAGCACCATGAACATGCTAGAGCCATCAAGATTCATCCAGATCTGGCAGCTCTTATCACTGAGTGCAAAATAGCAATGACTACTTCTTATGGTCGTGGCTAGTGGTGAATTCTCGAAGTAGCAGTATAAGTAATTTCAGTTTATTTTTATGCCTACTAATCAACAGTAAGCATCACCACTTGCTCACCTAACTACAAACTGACTGTCATATTAGTTCGCACTCGGCAGAATAGTGAAGTGGGAAGAAAAAAAATGCAGAGGGGCTGAGGGTGGGGAACAGGAGATGGCACGTACGCACCTTGAAGGGTATCTTGGAGATCTTGCGTGCCTGCTTTCGTGGGGAGCTGAGCAGTTTGTGGCTTTTGGCACTGACGGGCGACAGGCTGTAGGGCGACCACGGCTCGGACGGGCGACTCGTTCCATAGCGGAAGAGGTTGCCCGCTGAAGGCGAGTGACCTTGCGATACACGGCGTTCCTCCGTCGGCTCCTGCGCACAGGTAAATGAGAAGACAGGACACATTTTTTTTATTAGTTAGTTAATTGGTTATGAGGAAAGGAAATGGCGTAGTAATTGTCTTGCATCTCGGTAGACACCAGAACAGCACCATAAGGGAAGAGAGGAAGGTGAGATTGAAAGAAGAATGATAGAAAGATAATTTCGACCTCCTAGGGATCCTTAACCTGCACTCACATCGCACAGTACATAGATGCCTTTTGCGTTTCCCTTCCACTGAAACGCGGCTGCCGTGGCAGGGTTCAAACCCGGAAACGCCGGCTCAGTAGTCAAGCGCCCTAACCTCTGAGCCACCGTGGCGGGTAACACACGTTTTCTTTCTTTTCTTGTTCTTTCTTTCTTTCTTTTTTTGTGAGAAGGCACACACTGGTTACAGCAGCCAATGTTATGATAGATGCCCCCAAAGTAAAACAGAGCACGCGAGCGATGGATGAATTGCCTCCCAGTACGCTCTAGCAGCAGAAGCATATGCAGTCAGCAAGGGTCCAGTGAATCTATCACATAGTTTTCATACTCGTTTTATCGCCAGCGCAGACTAAGTCCCGCTGCTTCCATCATTGTTCATCAGGGGTGCTTTTAATGCTTCATGAAAGGGTTTATTGCTGGCATGCCATGGTTTGGTGATTGAAGAATTACTACCAAGTGAAGCACGAACCACAGCAGGCACTCGAGCGCGCACTCTTAAAGTGGCCGCATCGTTGATGAAGCAGAAAGCGTTGACCGCCAAAGAAGCAATTCTTTCAGCACACTGCATGTCAGCAAGAAATCCTTGCATTAAGCATGAAAAGTGCGTAATGGGTTCATCGGACCCTCGCTGTCTGCATGCTCATGTGACTCTGCTGCTAGAATGCGCTGGGAAGCAATTGGTCATCTGCTCAAGTGCTCCGTTTTACCTTTAGGTCACCTGTACGCCCCTGTATTCACAAAAGTTGCCTAGACTTCTGTCACTTCCATGACATCTCGTGCAAGAAGGCAAGAAAGCGGGCTTGTCAAAGTGCAGCATCCACAAGTATGCAATTGTACCCAAAAAGTAGAGCTGCTTCTGTACTACTGCCATCATGTTCAGAAAGGACACGACCACCAAGTAATATTTATTCCAGCAAAAACATAAATCACCATGGCATTGTCTTCACACTTTTTAGCATGTTTTCTTATGGCAAAGGATGCGTGTTTATGTGTACCTAACAGCACAGCAAAGCCTGCCACTTTAAGAAGCACAGGTGCGCTTTCTGATAATCATTTAAAACCTTAGAATAAGTCCAACCCTTGCAGCAAACATGTCAGTTTCACTGTTTTTCTACAGAACTTCAAGCTCACTGAGACTTAAGCAATTATCCGGCATATTTGACAGGAAAATTTCACCATGTTCATAGCATGTGTGTACAGTTTCCGTAGGGACACGTTATACTGGCTGGTTTCCGACCTTTAATTCCAATGGTAGACGTGCAGAAGCCTCACTTCGAGAAATGAGACTAACACTTTTTTCGGCATTAATCTTTTTCTGTCCTCACACATGGACATAGAAAACGCAGGGCAGTGGGGACTTGTCAGTTGTCAAAACAAACACTTTAAACTACTATTTAATTTAACCCCCCCCCCCCCCCCCCCCCCCCCCCCCCCCCCAAGAAAAACCAAAAGCAACCTCTAAGGCAGCATTCAAAACACCCCACTTCTCATGAGACCACCCCTTTTTGGTACTAGCAGAAATTGCCACAGAGGCTCTGCTAGCTTCACCTCAAGTTGCCTTCGGCTCACCTTGGCGTCCTCAATGCCAGCTCCCAGCAGTTCGTTCTTGATGAGGCAGGCATATGCCAGGCTGTCCTTGGAGCCATCGCTGGTGTCCTTGGCCTTGGGCAGGACACTGCGCTGTGCACTGTCAGGGATCCTGGCAAGCCCCAGCTGCCAGTTGGCTCCCGCACGGCTCGGAATGAAGCGGTCACCCAGCTGCGACCGCGGTGATGACACCTGGAGGCACCGCACAGAAACACACATCAGAATAGCTGTGGAACCACAATGGCTGCAGACAGCTTCCGTACCAGAGCAGCGGCAGCCAACTGTGTCTCAGGATCACCACCCTTGTACTGTAATGCGCTATAACTCAGATCAAAAGAGCATTTTTGAAGCTTCGAATACCCAAGCATAACATACCTTCTGAAAGTTAGCGAAATGCTCTATCAGGCTGTCACAAAATCTAAAAATAGATTTTCCTGATAAAATAGTCTCACCTCATCTTAAATAATGGGTCGTTCTTTCTAATTGATATATAGTGTTTTTCTCAACAATTGCAGGTTTAACAAAAAAAAAAGTTAAATGCTGGTGACACTGCCGAACAGTGTGTACCGTTTTATTGCTGCTGTTGATACTTCATTTATCCAGTATCCATGAAGGTTTTCATTTGCCACACTAACAAGGAACTACCATGCAAGACAATTCTGCCATGCAAGACTCGATTTCAAACATCTCTTTTCTTATAGACGGGGAATACCCTAGCAACTTGCATATGAGATGTATATCACCTATTCAACCACTAGGTTAAAATATAAAATAGGAGCTATAATATGAATGACATCTTCATAGGTCTTATATGAATGCTGTCAATGCCAGCAGAATGTGGCTATTATGGAATACCGCTACCACTTTGCCAGTCATTACGAGGGACATAAAAAAAGTGCCATCAATGATTAAGATATTCATTGCTAACTTAAGATTTAATATTTTTAAACAAAAATATGAAATAATCCTCAAAGGCACTGGTGAGGTCAGTTTGTGTTTTTACAGTATTGTCTTAAACTACATCTGCTGGCAGAATATTACGCTTCTTTCTGTTTAGCAAACTTTAACAATTTTCCAAGTACGATCAATCTTACTGTTACCAAGACAAAAACAAGTTTTTTATAGTAAGCTTCCTCTGCCTTCAATTCCTGCCGAAGCTTGTTTCTAAGTTCTTTTTGTGATAAAGTAGGCAGGTCAGGTCTTTCAGTTTCAATAAAGCACTTAAATATGCGGCTTACCTCAGCTATTTGTTTTAAGCATCAAGCTATTATCCGCAACTATCTGTTTATACGTTTATTTTTCTTTTTATTGACGAAGCTCCTATTATAAGCTGTCTGAAATAGCTTCACAAAACTGTCATAATTGCTTTCTGCACCATTCAGTTCACAGATACTGCTCTAGTCTATCTCCTATTAGCGAAGTGAGATAAGGTAGTGGGAATGACGTTGTGTACGAAAAATTCCTGGCCCTTGGGAACCTTTGCTGATGAGATAAGTATATCTAAAACCACAAAGTGGATGAAGTGGTCACTTACTGCAGTTAGTTTGGCTCCTAGAGTTTCGGGGTACGGTAATTGCTCACCACGAAGAGATTAATTAAAGTTCGTGTGTAGAGCTACGCGGACCGGTTCATGTATAACGTTAATGTAGCCTTAGTATGCACTAACTATTTGGAGATCTCGTGAACATGCACTATCCTCATTGCTGCCAATGTTATCACCTCCTAAAATGGTTTATAAGTGGCTACTGGCCACATACTAAGATTTCCTAGGAATAAAAATAAAACTGTCAAATTCCTTTCTGGCAGTCTGTATACAGTGGAGAAATTATTTCCCTTAAATGAAATTACTTCACAGCCGTTATACAACAATGAAGTACTAAAAGCTCTCTGTCGTATTTAGAATTCAGCAGCAGAGACACTCTGCCTATGCATTAACAAACTCGGCTAAGAGAATACGTGCTATGCGAAGGTAGGCTATATACAGGTGGCTGATCATTGTTACTTTAAGTTTATTAAACTTGTGGTCTTTCTCGTGGAGGTGTTTCGAAAGACGGAGGTTGGGGAGCGATTGTGCATGTGAGCGGTGGTCATTAAACCTGAATCAGAAGGAACTGTCTGTTTGGCCTATGTATTGCATTTGCCAGTCGCCACAATCGAGCATGTAAATAACGTTGCTGGAATCACAATTTAAATTTTCCCGGAGAGAGTGTTCGAAATTTGAACAGGTGCTTATAGCCAGTGCTGTGGTTTGCATGTGTTTCCAAACCTGGCAACGGTTTTTGCCGCATGGTGTGCAACCCATAGCCCTCAGTTTATTGACTGTTGAATGGACAACAAGGTTTTGTAAATTTTTTGGTCTTCTGTATGTTACCTGGGGGACCGTTGAGAAAATTTTCGAAACTCTGTTCTATGATACTGAAGTGTTTTTTAAAAGATTTTGTTAATGTTTGGGAGACTGTTTGTGAGATTACAGCGCTGTGATGTTGGCTGGGCCGGAAGGAGAGACAAGTTCCCGCATTTTTCCACAAGATACCTGCGCAGTCACACTGTCGCCCATCTCAGCTCAGCTCGACATGCCTGTCAATAAGCAAGCATGGGGTGCCTGACAAAGCAGAGATCGCATCTGGATATTGTATTTCTCTACTCCTCACACATTCTGCGCACTCTCCATTTGTTTCGTGCATGTTCCGCTCCCCTATGCTTATTTCTTTATTTTTACTTGTATATTCTTTACTTCTATCTACCTATTTTTGTACTCTCTATCCATTTCACGCTCACCACTTCTGTGTGCAACCCCTATAAAAGGGGAAATATCAGCTAAGACAAATCATCCTTAAGAAAGATCGGTCCTCCAATTGAAACGTCAAGTCA
This sequence comes from Amblyomma americanum, assembly GCA_030143305.2. Classification (NCBI taxonomy): domain Eukaryota; kingdom Metazoa; phylum Arthropoda; class Arachnida; order Ixodida; family Ixodidae; genus Amblyomma; species Amblyomma americanum. Next base: position 48,846 of record JARKHS020002547.1, read on the forward strand.
AATAAAAATGTTTCCTTTAATGAAGCGTATACTTCGCTATAGTAGGATACAACTTAAAAAAAAAAAAACAGCAGCTGTTAGCGCTGGGCCACGACCCCGTGGCATACTGTATTACTCCGCAGCCAGTCACAAAAGTAAATGAAATCAGCTTTCTAATGTTTGACTTTATTAAACAAGCCAGGTATCAATATTCTAGAGCTTATAACTTTTTTCCTCATGATTATCTTTTTGTTTAGGTGACGAGGGAAGTTTTAACAACAGATTACTTTTTTTGCCGTGGAGGAATTCTGTGCGCTGGCCCTGAATGTACGCAGAGCTTCACTGCAGACTTGAGTTGTATCCGACTATATATACTTTTTTAAGCAGTAAAGCACGTCATGCTCTCACAGCTATATATATATGTGTGGTGAATACACACACATATGCACAGAACCCTGTATATTCCCTGCGTTAGTATACAGGGAACCAGCAGTTTACTAAAGTGAGTATAAAATTGTTGCCGAAATCATTGTCAACATACACAATTTCATACGATTTCTTTCGTTCAGTTTAGAATAGAACTACAGGATATATGTGAATATGGGTCGCTATTATCAACAAACATAGCTATGCATACATGAGTAACCAGACAATTTAAAGCACAGAGAGTTTTGAGCACGACTGGCTCTGTTATGACACGCCTTTACTAAGGCATCCATGTATGCATGCATACATGTATACATATATGTATGCATGTATGATGTGCATTGTTATCTACGGAAAGTGGGGTGAGGTGACAAGATGACATGCAGTTCACCTGCAACACTGCATCACAGACTTAACAGAAGGCACCTACATCAGCTGTAGCTTGGTATTTACTGTGCATATCTTCCACGATAAGAATTACATATTTTTTTTACCTAAACCTGTCCAAACTATATTCAAATCTGCTAGGCAACAGGTGCCACTCATCTTAAGTCCATGCACTGTCTTGTTGGTTCCCTTTCTGGTAGTTTGTGAAGCTCCCAAAATGCCTTCAGAATCCAGTTACCAACCTGCTAGCTTTTCTGTATTAACCATACTGGCCAGTATTCAAACAACTTAATCACACCACACTTAAACTACATCAATATGAGGTGCTAGTTAAGGAGGTCCCAATGTGCTGGCTAGTAATGGCGACCAACTCAAGCCTTGCTTATTGCAATGACAAAGGGCTTATACTCCGCTTGACACAAAGCTCTAACAGCTGATTGCAGCCATGGAGATAGTAAGCTACTAACCAATTTAACGACTATACAAAAGCGTTTAGAACTCGACGCACGCAAAGATATTGCGGAAATGCAATGCACGCACTGAAAGTTTCATTTAAATGACACACAGATGCAACAAGTTCAACCACAAGATACAGAACCTGGCGCATCGACCCAGCGATGGGCGTGCCCGTTTCCAACACACGGAAGTGACGAGATGACGAACGTGTTTCAACATGCCCAGCTTGGTTTAAGGTTTCGACAAACGGAAATATGGCCAGCTGAATTACGGGCTGTACAAACGGAGCCAGCTCTTTGTAAAAGGCTGGACACTCCAGATTGATGAAATACATGAACAGCACAGGTTAAGGTTTCTTAAATTTTCCAGTTCCACCGCTCGCAAACTACCCACAACAGAGCTCTACCACTCAGTTGGTTTGAATTTTTTGAAGAATAAACATTCAAACAGCCAAGTAAATATGCGGCATGAACTCTTTGCGCTGCTGCTAGCGAAAGCATGCAGAACGCTGCTACTCACTGGACTCAACGGCGATGCGAGAACGTTGTTGCGCTGGCCCAGAAGCCGTCTTTCGTACTCAGGGTCCATCTCTCAGGCTTTTACAATCGCGCCCATTAAATCGTTCATAACGACTTGCGAGACAATTCAGGTGGCGTGTGAGCAGAGCCGTTGAGCCCCGATGGTGCGAACTGGCACAGCGAGTTCACGTCAGAGCACTGGATCGCCGCGTTAATTCAGTCACCGAAAGTGCAGGATTAGTGGCAGGTGGACGTAGCAGTTCTGCTCAGAGCAGTTTTGCCCCAGAGAGACAAAACTTGAACGGCACGCACTGCAGCTGCGTCCTCCGCAGTGGAGACGCAGTGTTGGAACCGACGAACGCCGCGATGCAAGGTGGCCTCGGCTGGGATGCTTTGACGACGTGTGTGGTTTGTCCTGAAGGAGTAGCTTACAAGAAGCGAATTGTGCTTCCTCTTAAGTTACTCGCATCACAGACAAACGCTCACGTACCGAACGGTGCGCATGGCGGCGTTCATGGCGTACCGTGCAAGGCGGTTGCTTCGGTCTGAATCGGTCAGCGCTTCTGGCGCCACCAACGCATGACGTCAATGGCGCTTTATTTGAACATTCGCAGCGGAGTGTGCTGGGCACGTTTTACCAGAGTGATTCTCAGTACAACACTGCACATTATAAATCATCTCCAGGCACTCTTCGCTCTTTTAACTGACTAAAAAATAAAAATATAATGCGCTGTTCAGCTCGTCTTTAATTTTATGCCAACCTTGATGCTAGCTTGATGATCCTGCTTAGACCGTATTAGCCCGCAGTAAAAACAATAAAAAAATAGAAACTCTGCGGCGAGAGAAATTTGTGCATGAGCCCGCCGCTTGAAATACGATTGTCGAGATGCTATGTTAATTTCCAGAAGTGAGTAGAATACAAAATATAGATCAGACTTACGTCGCAGGCTACTGCATATGGCAGCAGGAAGTTCTGACAGGCCTCGTGCAATGTATAGAGGCGGCATGAACCTGCAACGAGCATACAAACTCCGCTAACGCGCTCGTAACTTTAGTTTATGGCATTAAAATCTAGGCGTCTCAGGTCACGCTTAATTGTCTGCGCAAAAACCACATGCTTCATTATTTCTTCATAGAAAAATATCGTAGCGAGCGATATTTGAGCGAGCTAATGCAGCCATGCTGAAAATCCGAATTCGTAAAGTCGTCAGCGTCGCTGTAGTTTAGAAAATCGGCGTGTCGCGAATTCGCGACACTGGACATTTACCGGCCTCTGTAGGCTTGTGCTGGTTGAAACTGCCTCTTTTAAATGTAAGAGAAAGTAAGAGAACGAATATATTGCACAAGCGCTTGGTCCAAAATACAAAAACGTGGTAGTTGAGTGCAAGGGCATTATCGTCTGCTCTTTTCCAATAGCTGGCCATGCTTGGACCTCCTTAGCTTGGCCACCTGTAGGCTTGTCACCACACCCAAGCACAGACACACCTATATTGGCCGCCTATGAAGCACCTTTATATTAGATACTTGACCAGTGACGGTTTGCCAGTCTTGTTCCTAGCAAATGTTGCTGCCTTTATTGGTATAGTTTGAACTCTTAGCGAAAGTTATAATGATCTCTCAGGAAGCACCGAAGCGTATAACAATTTCACAATTTGTTTAGGCTTTAATGCATTGTTCCTAATGTCTTTTTTCTAGCGCTTTTCTGAAACGTTACCAACATAAGTTCGAGTAATCTTTTTCTAAGCTTAACTAAACATTCAACCAACATATAGGCAACGTCAGTTACATAAAATGATAAAAGTAACCCTGCAAGACCAAGCCCGCCGATTGTGAGAACAAACAGTATACACTACGCTAGAGCACTGCAATACAGCGCAACTAATATACATCATACACTCACCTTTGAATACACCCGCCCAGCACCTTCCATATAGCTCATATATCCACCAGTTGCAGCCTAATTTTATTTTTATTACTTGTTTTACAGCGCTCGAGAGCTATACAGAAGAGTGACGCGCACAGCGCAACAGAGATCTCTCACTGCTGACAAGGAGGGTGTGCTTGCTGCGTGGCATAAGCAGTTTTTATTTGGTTAGAAGGCTGGACAGGGTGTATCTCTCAGCCTTTTAGCAATGCAGTGGTATCCGCTGAAGAGAGACCGGTGTGATGGTAAAGAAGTGCTCAAAAGTCTTAACTCGTATCTAGATATCCTGCTCTGCGGAGCAGGAGATTTCTAGATACGCAAGGACACACACAAGACTTTGTGCTCGCTCCGAGTGATTGTGTCAGAGACTGGGACATGGCAGAAATGTGTGGCAAGCGGTGAATTGCAGGAACAGCTGACCCTTTTACCAAATAAGTGAGGCTCGTTTTAAAGTTAGTCTCAGCAAGTGACCGAATTAATTAATGCCAAGTATCACCGCAATCTTGAAGTCATTTCTCACGTAAAAGACTGCTTTGAGCTTTCACGAGATGTAAACGAAAGTATTAATAAAATCAGGGGGTGTTGTGGGTGTTGAAAGGGCAGCATTTTTCTGTTCTGAGAAATAGCATATGTATTGATACCAGCACTGCTCGCGGCAAATGGCGCATATCTGGCCGACCCAGGTCTAGTACGTTCTTGAAGACCGCTTTCAAAACACCGAAATCAGGCTTCTTATATCTGTTGATCATTCTTTACTTATTTACGACACTGATGCTTCACTTCAAACCATGGCTATGTTTACCTACATAGTGTTTTGCTTTCTTGTAGTTGACCCATGTCGATAACTTTATTTGATCTTCAGATCTGATTTTTATTTTTAGACACGACGTTTCCCTTGGAGGGTGCCAGCCGAAAGACAATTAACCAATCCTCTCATTCTCACTAGTGCATCTGAAATTTAAAATACGAGTTCTAACGATGAGGGTAAGGAAAAAGGTAACACACAGTGAGTTCAGTCAGTAACTTCAGACGAAGCGTTTGGTTCTTATTAGCACGTAACACTTTGCAGCTGTTGACCTCGGTGGCAGAAGACGATGAGAAAAGCGCACAGCTGCGCGCAGGGACTATTCGGTTTTCTACGGTCTAGGAAACAGCTCATGTCCTCTCATAATTTTCAGTCATTAGTTATGTCACCTGTAGAAGCTATCCAGGCGGTTGAATTAATAGCCACAGGCCTGCAAAAGCGGTTCTCGTCTTTACTACCTATGCGACCATTGTTGTTTGCACCAGTCGTACCAAATGATAATGCCTCACATGTAAATCTATCAGAGCTTTCACAAGTTGTCCAGAGATTGCCAGCTGCTGCTCCTGGCCCTGATGGTGTTACCACAAAGATGCTCAAGATTCTATTTGAAGAGTCTCCCAACTCCTTATTGCACCTAATAAACTACTCTCTCAAACACGCTTGGATACCTTCTGAGTGGAAGCTGTCCAAGGTGATCCCTTTACTTAAAAATCAGGGTGGAGGCTATGAATTGGATAATATTAGGCCAATTTCTTTAACATCAAACTTGGTAAAGTTGATAGAAAGGTTGTTACTAATTCGGGTGTCAGCCATTGTGGACCGCAAAAGTATACTCAGCCCGTGCCAACTCGGTTTCCGGCCACGGTGTTCGATATGGAATGTACATGCTGATCTTGAGAGCAGAATTCTTCTTGCTCGTCGTCAACGCCTGGTCGCGGCTTTGTTTACGTTAGATGTCGCCAAAGCTTACGACAGTGTAGAACACTCCATCCTGATACATAGGCTACAGTCTCTTCAATTTCCAGATTATATAGTTGCATGGATACCTGCATTTCTTCATAACAGGGAATTCTTTTGCGTCCATAATGGTGTTCATTCAGAGAGGTATAGACAAACGCGCGGTGTATCGCAAGGAGCTGTTCTTTCTCCTGTGCTCTTTAATATTCTGTTAAGCTCAATTCCTCTCCACCGCCATGTACGCACTTACGTCTATGCGGACGACATTGCGTTTTTTGCTGCTGCGCCGGATATACATTCTCTGTATGGTCTGTTGCAGTCATATTTGAATACACTTGAGCACTGGTTGAGCGCATTACACCTGAAGTTAAATGTTGGCAAGTGCGCTACTCTTGTTTTCCCTCTATTCACTCCTGTAGTGGTCTCTCTCACTTGCCAGTTAAAAATAATACCGCAGGTTCAATCCCTAAAATACCTAGGGGTCATATATGACAACAAACTCACCTGGCGACCTCACATTGACCATGTCGCGGCGAAAGGGGCTCGTGCCGTGGGCATGTTACGGAGATTATGTCATCACCGGTACGGCATGCGCAGAGATGCGCTATTAATGATCTACATAATGTATGTCAGACCAATTTTAGAATTTGGATCAGTGTTGTTTTCAGGCTCGGCTACATATAAACTTCGCCCTCTCGTCCTTTTAGAGAGGGAAGCACTTCGCATGTGCCTCGGCCTTCCAAAATTTGTGGCTATCAATGTGCTGTACCTTGAAGCCCGCATTCCGTCTCTCTTATCACGACTTCAATTTTTAACTGTGCAAACTTACCTCAGGATCTATGAATCCCATTTCCACCGTTCGCCAAGCATTTTCTGTTCTCAGCTGACCTCCTTTTTTGGTGTTCCTTGGTCTCGTTTCAATTCCCCTCAGGTAGTGTTTGTGCAAAGATTACTTCAGCCTTTAGATGTAAACATTTATGATATCCTTCCTGCGCTTCGGAATGGGCCCACTATACACATTGTTTTCGACGACATATTCCCAAAAAATGCAAAACTTTTGCCACCGAGTATTCTAAATGGCCTTCTAGAAGATCATCTGAGGTCCCTACCAACCGATATAGCAATAGCCACTGATGCATCGCAATGCAATGAAAAAGCAGGTGTGGGAATATTTTGCTCCCATTTAGACTGGTCCTTTTCTCTGCGCCTTCCAGATTTCACTCCTATTTTTCAAGCAGAGTTTCTAGCAGTTGTACTTGCTCTACGCAAGCTAGACCCCTCTATTACAGCAGTTGAGTAATTACTGATTCTTTATCTTTGTGTTCGTCCCTCGCTGCACAGGTTGACGGTCCCATTTTATCAACTTTCTTATCCCTACTTCCTCCGCATTTGAGCCTTATTCATTTAGTATGGGTTCCCGGCCACAGCAGTGTGACAGTAAATGAGATTGCTGATAATCTCGCAAAGGCTTCCCTCAGCGGCCCCGTGTTGCCAACCATCCCGGCTACAGCCTACATTACAGCATCTAGATTTCGGCGACGTGCGTTTTTAAGCACGCAAGACACATCACTTTTAACATCGGCGGAGTATGAGCACCTTAAATATTATTGGAACAGGAAAATTTGTTGCTCTCGGCAGCTTGAAGTATCACTGACGAGGCTACGCTGCCGCATCCCCCCTCTTAATTTCTATTTACACAAGTCGGGTTTGGCGCTCTCTCCCCTTTGTGCATTTTGCCGTGAGCCAGAATCTATTGAACATTTTTGGCTGTATTGTCGCCGATTCAACTCACTGAGAAAAAGGTTGCTGGAGGAGCCCTTGCAGCATCTTGGCCTTAGTTTGAGCAGCCCGCTCTTGCTATCATTTGGCGCCACCACACTTGGGTTCAGCCACAGATCTGTTTGCACCGCTGTTCAAAATTTCCTGATAGAATCTCACCGACTGCCTTGCTAAGTGTTTCAACCTTTTCTTTTCTATCAATTATTACATTTTCACTAAATCATTAATATTTAATCACTCTCTTTATTATTATTCTTAAAATTTTAAAATCAAAACACTCATCCCTTTTCTGTTCTTGACGAAAAATTCACCGGTGTTATGCTCCCACGTGCTTTTCCTTTTTGTTAACTGCGTTCAGGTGAATAGCCACCCGATTCTTGGCCGATCCCCCAGTGTGGGTATGTGCCATCTTTTGATAGGCTAACAACAACGACAACAACAACGACCACGAGGACCGGCTGTTTCTTCTTACATATATCGTATCTCGCATATATAGATTCAAGAAGAGCGGGAAAAAATGTTCTGCGTCGAAGTGGCCTCGTGCAAACAAAAATTGACAGGAACGCCTAATTCTATCATGTGTTGACAATGTAATAGTATTAGAAGCCGTTGGTTGATTCCTTTATCGGAAGTGACGTCACTTCCCTCTAGCCAATAGAAATTATCCCGTCTAGTGACGTCAATACTCTCCAGCCAATGGGAGGAATTTATGACCGACGACGCATTGTGGCCCCGTGAGACTTCTAACGCTATCGGGGTAAAAATAAAACGCCTGTCGTATCGTACAGAGTGCATTGGCACTGTGTAGTGCACTGAATTCCCGTGTCCTGCGGCAGGGTGTGTGCTGGACAAACAGGCCGTCACACAGCGTTTGCAGAAAGCAAATGTTATAGGAGCTAGGCCTTTTATAACAAACGGTCACTTCCAGGTATTTAGACATTTATCGAAGACTGCTCGCGCAAGCCGCACTTCGACAGCAACACTTCTAAAAAGCAGAATCCATGATAAGGTCGCCAGAGATCTATATTTAGGGAGCCGAGATTTTGGAAAGGAAGGACTCGAGTGTCCGAATGGCCTGATGCAGAGGGAACTGGCTTCACCCGGGCGACAGGTTCAAAGGTTCAACAAACAGTTCTAACGGAAAACATATTTTATTTGGTTCAAAAAACAACAAATATTGGGCACCAGGTGGAAATAAAAGTGACACAACATATGTGACGAACAGCGCGCATTTCTAATGAATAAAAATATACAAAAATGTGACCAGCTAAACAAAGCTTCGCTATAGTACACACTAAAAAGAAGAACATAAGTGCATCTTGTGCTTACCAGCAGAGCCGCACACAGTAGGCTGGACGATTTACCAACGAACGTAGCCCGACTAAGCATACATGCATGCATCAGTCGCAACATATACGATTCAACACTTCGGATAGGTGCCGTATTCCTTTTGAGCAAAGTTTCGCCGTCGAATTCAAGCTACAACTGCCCTGAGTTTCAAAAACCGTGAAATCCAAAATTCTTGCGGCGGTAAGAGAGCACCACAGCTCTAAGTGCCATCTTTAAACGAAATTTAAGCACAAATGAGCCGGGTTCGGGAATCATTAATGGCGGAATGGTGCAGCATTCGGTGCATGGAGTTCGGGACCTTCTCAAATTCTGCGGGGGGTGGGAGCAGCGTCATACTCTTGACTAGCTCTGGGTAGAGGGTGGAAAGTGCTACACCAGTGCAGTGGCATCATTACTTTTGACAAAAACTGCATTTCTGCAAAACAGCTTGAGCCATCCTGCAGATTCTGCAATGGGAACTGTCCCGTACGTTAGTTTGAATGAATCTGCCACGAAGAAGACATAGCATCGTGCATTTAAAGCAACGCCCAAGCCAAATAATTGTCGCAGTGCTATCTGGCAAGTGCAAGGGACACAATTTAGCAGCACAAGACCACAGCTGCTCAAACCCTATAACGACGCGCTCAAACCGCACCATTTCAATAAGTGCCGGTGAAAGCTACATCTATGTGAGCCAAATCGCCGTTAACGCAACAATTGACCAGCGGCATCCGCGACTGAATTACTCCCAGGAACCTATGACAACCAGCTGGCTGCAGTCCGGATAGGGACGACTTTATCGACAGGCGTCTGGACTGCGGAGGAAGGATGGGGGGTAGCCGTCTTACATGAGGACAAGGACGTTGACAGGCATGTATCCTCCAACGCTTCCACCCGGATCATCAACTCATCTGTGGTCAGCCTCCCACACTACCCTCCCCAATCACCGCAACAACGACCCTTTTATAAATTCGCCCCTGCGCGATGTTAGACCGCACAGTACTCAACCATGCTTAGAACCAGTTGCGGAAGCCCCCGAAGTATCGGTTCCATATGTTATTGATGATGTCTAACGTTGAGCGGCGTGGTGGCGTCGCTGGTACGGCCGCAGATGTGGTGGTCGTTGTGGTGCTTCTGGTTGTCCTCCTGGTCGAGGACCCGGTGCCGTCGCTTTCTTGACCAGCGGGACGTACCACACACGACCCCTCGCGGCAGTGCTGCGGTTGGCGAGTCACATGGAACGAACAAAACGGAGGTGCAAACGCAACGTGAGCGTTAAGGTTCAGCGCAGAACGAATGGTTAAAAAACAATTTATAGCGAGTCCCCCATCCCCTTCCCTTTTGTGCAATAAAGTTTTCCTCCTCATCGGCAGCGTCGATGTCGGCGTTGTGAGAGAAAAGCCTCCGGAGAAGCAACCTACGCCGCGTGACCTTGTGGCGTCATCACAACCTGCGCACCGGACTGTGAGCAAACTGACCACCGCGGCAGGTGGTAGTCAAATTAATGACTGGTCGCGAGAAGTTGCTCAGGAGGATAGGATAGGATAAACCTTATTTGCTCTAATTACAAGGTCATTCAGCGGTCTGACAGAGTTCTTCCATCTTCCTGATGGTGATATCTTCTGTCTGGCAGGGTCGGTGCCCCTATTCCAGGGCTCCACTGAGCAGCCACTGAGCAGCCACCCTCAGTGGAGCCCTGGAATAGGGGCACCAACCATGCCAGACAGATTGCTCAGGGCAGGACAGGTTGCTCAGGTTGCTCAGACAGGTTGCTGGGAAAAGGGGTGAAATATGGGGCAAGCGCTTACTCCATGGAAAGGCGCTCTTAGCCCTCCTTTACATTTAAAATGTGCAGGGGTAAATAACCATGCTTTGATGACGCCTTGAACGCAGTTTTAAGAGCGTTAGCTCTTACCTCGATTCCTTGGGGTCTGCTACCACCGTCTTTCGGTGTCAAATTTTCCAAGTGCGAGGAATTCAAGATGGCGACCCCCATAGGAAATCGATACAGCAACCCAACTGGTGATTGATTGGTGACGTCACTAGTATATCTAATTGGTGATTGATTGGTGACGTCACTGATATATCCTATTGGTGATTGGTGACGTCACTTATAAATCCAAGATGCCGGCCAATAATGGTAATTCATTCATATCAGTTGTAGTAAACCAAACAGCTATACTTAAACGCCTTCCAGACGGCGGCGGCATCTTTTTTTATTATTCTTATCCAAATATACAAGGCGCGCTTAACTGAGAGAGATAAAGCGTTAAATAGATACTGAACCCAGGTCCGGTACTGAGCTGTGAGCCGCCGTCGAAGATACACAGAGATAAAACGGCGCCGTGAGCTCCGCAGAGTGTACCGAAAACAACGAGAAGCGGCACGAGAGAACAGAAACGCGACATATTTGATGAGATGGAGAACTTTCGAAGCCAGCGCTTGCTTCGCGTTAAGGCACAGCAGATCCAGCAGCTCAGGAAGTTCTTCAACCTAAACTAAACGCCCAAACCAATGTCTTTCTATATTTCGTTATTATGATCCACAGAAAAAGCCTTCCGCGGACAGTCAGACACGCCACACTCCAAACAGAAAGGAGTAAGAAAGGGAGTAAGCCACCTTTTTTACTCCCAGCTTACTCTCTTTTTACTCCCATACAGCCGTCTTTTTGTTTAGATGTAGCACGCGGCGACACATGCGCGTCTCGTTACTGCTGGCATAGCAAGTTCGCCTTCCACAAAGAGCAAAACACTGACAAAATGGGAGCACAGGTTAGACCGAGTTCTCTTCTTCCAATGGTGGCACCGAAGCCTCGCTCAGGCTTATAAACTCATTTCCAAGAAGAGACGAGAAAGGTTGGTATAGGTGCTTTAACTGGAAAGAGGCAGCAGAAGCTTGAGCAGCGTATATGACAGTATAAGTGCGACATTAAGCCTAACGAAGAATATACCAGGGTGGTTTACTTCTCCCCAACCTTTAAAATTCAGCGGGCGTGGAAATTCAATCGATCCTCGCAATTTCCGTAGGGCTGACTTGATAAAAAAGCCAGTTTCACAAGGAATGCACTGACGCTGCTGACAGGAGTGCTTCGAAATGAAGGTATATACACAGACTCAAAAACTTACGCAGAGGCGTTCTATCTTCTCGCTGTACATCATGCTGTTGACTTAGCTGTTACGCGAGCGAGGTGATTCACAGGAATTCCACGAATATACAAGTCCGTCGCATATGAAAAGGAACACCCCGTTTGAAAAAAAAAACCAATTTTTTTGGTTATTTCTGCACTAAAGATGAAATTGACTTCTGGAAGTTATACGTCAAGGCGATAACTAGCCGGAAAACAAGAAGAATGTGCTTGTCATACATATACAGTAATCATTAACTGAAGGCTAAAACTTTGTACCGTTTCGCAGTGGAGGGGCTTGCTCGATGAAAAACGTAACACTTTTCAATGACTTAGCTGGTGCACGGTATGAACGTACCTTTCCCTTTGCGCATGTGGTGCCATCTAGTGCTGGATGCGCTGGGCTTGCCCAGGAACCTTCCAGGCACCACAGTTCTCGACACACGTCCTGCAGGAGACAAGGTCCGTTCATGTACTCACTAAACAGAAAGGAGTAAAAAGGGAGAGGCTGTCCTCCAGTGCACTCTCTTTTATAAACAGGAGTACGCGAGGACTGCAGCTTACCTCCTTTTTACTCCCATATAGGGGTATTTGTGTTTAGAGTGTACAGACTCAATAGAAACTGTTTCACGAGATCAGAAGCGAGTGCAGATGTTGCCTCTAAGAATATAAAACGAAAGAAGCAAAAGAGGCGCTGCAGAGGTAACACAACTGATTATGTGGTTTTTATTGCACTAGCTATTATTGATTCGTTTAGTGGCTTCGCAGTGCACGTACGTCCGTGATCACGTGAATGCACCCAAAGTGCATACAGTTAATTGAACGCCGTTATAACGAAGTTGAAGGAGCCCGGTGATTACTTGGTGATAGCCGTAGCTTAGCTATAGACCGTGATGACTAAGTTTGGAAGGGGAATCGTCATTCCTTCGTTATATCCATTATTTCGATATAAGCAATATCGTTTTAACGAGATTCGGCTGTAGTACTCGGAAGAGGACTTTGCAAACGTCGAAGAGCTTCGAGAACATCGCACCCGCCGCGGTGGCTCTGGTTATGAGCTCGGTTACTGAGCTGGAGTACCCGGGTTCGAACACGGCCGCGGCCGTGTTCCTCATTATTAGCGGTTTTTGAGGAAAAGAAATGGCGCAGTAACTGTCTCACATCTCGGTGGACACTTGTACCACGCAGTAAGAGAAGGGATAAACAAGCGAGAGAAAGAAGAAAGGAAGAGAGAGATGCCGTATAGTAGAGGGCTCCGGAATAATTTCGACCACCTGGGTATCTTTGACGTGCACTGCACACGGGAGTCTTAGCGTTTCGCCTCCATCGAAACGTGATTATGCACAGGTTTTCCCGAGCGCCATATGTCTGAAAGAACGCATCTCAGAACGAACTCAGTAGCAGTAGCATACGCGCACAGCCGCCATCGAGAGTTTTGCGCATGCGCACTCGGCGCCAGCTGGCGCCCGATTGTCTAAAATTCCCTAAAGCTGGACAAGGGCAGATGGCACATAGCTTACATTGAACGGGCTCCTGGACGACGTGTACGCACTGTAGTCCGACCCCAGGGCCAGCTTGCACTGGGCGTCCGCCGAGTAGAGCTGGCCTGGCAGCGGCTGGCCCTCAAGCTCGGCTACGGGCTGGCTGGACCGCGACGCCAGGCACGACGACGTCCGGCTCCTGCAGCAGTCGTGCGAAGCAGTAAACGGCCTTTCTTCGAGGACTGCCCCCCCCCCCCCGCCCGAACATGTTCTAGGGGAATGACGCGACGGGCTGCTATCGGAGGTGTGCGGTACAGCTCGTTCCACGTGAAACGCAGCAAGTCCTAAAGACGTGTTTCATCTGCCCAGACGCGCTAACCCAGCACAGCCCCTACCAGTTTTGCTCCTACCACTTTTGCCCCTACCAATTCGGGGCTTTTCAGCAACGTTCATCAACCTAAAATACCAACATATATGGAGGAGAAAGAAAAAAATATTCAGCGTGGGATTGATGCCACTGTTTTAGAAGTTGGAAGTGGCCAGACCATGACTCCACCTTCGTAAGCGGACACTGTTCAATTCCTTGCGCGTTTCTTCTCCAGTGGCACGTCCTCTGTCAGCCACACCATAGCAAGAGCGCGCTGTGTTAGAAGCACCCCCTCTGCTGCGGCTATAGCTGACAAAGGTGCTGACCGGTCAAGAGCATTAGAGAACAGAGACACGAGCATGAAGACACAAACGCCTCAGAGGAGGGTCCATCTTCCGCCAGTTTTCGCAGTGCACCCGGCACAAAAAAAAGGACCTTGCACACACTCACGAGAGGAAGTCCTCGAGGTACTGTCCCGAGCAGGTTGACCAGCTGGTCTTGCCGGCTCCCGTTCGCGCCGACATGATGTACCGATCCGGGTTGCAGCGGTTGTCGGGCGGCCCGTCGTGGTGCATGCCCAGCGAGTGGCCCAACTCGTGGGCCACCACTAGCGCCGCCTCCAGACTGCGCGCCTCACTCAGCGTGCAGCTGTAGCGGCACCGGCACATGCCGTTCACCCATGCGAGGCCCAGCACGCGGCTGTTGTTGCCCTGCATGCAGAGATGGCGAGTGGGAACTTAATCACTACTTCTGTCCCTCCGATCCTCACTGAGGAGGTCCCCGTTGTGAGATTCTGAAGAACATCAGCGAAGACGTGAGTTCAGGTGCTCAGTAAGGTCCACGAGGTTTTTAAGATTGAGCGACTTGCTAAAGGACGTCAGTGAGCGAGCACCTCAACCTTGAGGTCACTGAAGACATTGAGGGACTTCCTTTGAGCCCCTCAATCTTAGGTCCTCGCATTGATGTCCTCGAGGACCTCACCCTTGAGGTCATTGACAACCTTGAAGACCTCGGGGATTTTGAGCACCTCAAGCTCAGGATAAGGAGCCCAAGGACTTCAACCTCACAGTCTTCACTACATTTCCACACAGTTCTTCGCCGGTTGAAGCTACAGGCATTGCCTCAGCCTTCGCTAGACAGCGGACGTCGGATATTGATTTGTGCCTCGTCCTCAGCGTTAAGCTTTGCACAGTTTTCCAGGACAGCATTGCAATAAAAAGTGGAGGAAAAGGGGAAGAGGGGCTGACAATCCTTGCATGGTGCCATCGCCACCCTCAGCTCTACTGATGCTTTCTAACGTCCCGTAACTGTTTTTATACATAGCACGCAACGCCTAATGGCAGTGACTACCCGTTCCGTTTTAAACGCCGCTCTTAGCACTTAAGCCATGCGCACACATGCCGGCACGCGTGTTAAGATACTCTCTCTGTAGGCATTACTTAGTTCAACCGATTATTTTTAACGCAAGATTTTTACTAGCACACAGCACTTCAGCAGCGATATTACTCAGTACAGCGCGGTTTGTGCGAAAGGGAAGGATCATTTAAGCTTGTTGCGAGACTCGTGTAAGTGTATACCTTGTGTAGGTCGAGTCCGGAGAGCATCATGGCGTGGTCCCAGGTGCCGAGCCCCTGCCTGGCCGCCAGCTGTTTGCGGCTGCATTGCCACATGCAGAAGTTGTCCAGGTACGAGTCAATGTCGCCGCTGGCCGTGCTGGGGCCACGCTGCGAGCGGGAAACTATGCACTGAGCATGCTATGCATTTCCTGCAGGGTCGACACGTGGTGTCACTCGCCCAAAAAGGACAAGGCTCATCAAGCAAGCTCAACTCAACACGATCTTCACCCTAGCTCACCGGCCGTATCTGACGAAAGAGAACAATCCCTCGCATTGTACTCTTTGCCCCGAAGTACTCACCAGCGCGGAACGCACGTCTTTATACTGCTCAGTCGCATTTTCTCTCGCTAATGCGTTAGCATTAGAACGCCCATTACCGCGGTGTCTGGCGTTGGCGCTTGAAGCCTCGGTGAGAAGGAGAAAACGAAGAGTGATGGCAGGGGGGAAAGTAAAGAGAGGACGAGCCGGTGGGGGTGACCGGTGGTGAGAGGGAAACCACTTTTTTTTTGCATTTCGCGTCGATCTAAATGCAGCTCAAGCAGCGGGGACCGAACCAGCTACTTCGTGCCGAGTAGCAGAAAGCTAACTATAGGAATGACACACATGCATGGCCCGTGATCTAATTACAGCGCTGGCGTCAGTGATAATGAAGTAGATAGTACGCTGGTACATAAATATGGAGCCTAAACGCTCGTTCACATGCGCAATAAACCTCGCAAGTATCACAAAGTCGCACGATTGTGAGTCTCAAAACTTTGTTCCGTATGTACCGTATATCATGAAACAAGGCCACGGAGAAACCGCGGTCATACGCTCAGTCGCTGGAGATTATCAGGTCACTGCTTTATTAACGAATGCTACTGAACACTAACTAAAACCGCGAAACACTAATATATGGGGCCTACCGGCATTTACGATGCGCCAAAAAGGGAAAGGGGCACAATTAGCTGCATATAGCGCTATGCTAGACGCATCACTTTCTCAAAATTCACGAACTTCTCCGACACTGAAAAAAAAAGAAGTAAGCAGTTGACAGCAGTAATAGAAGTAAGTTGAGCTAATCTGCAGGGTCTTCGACTTACTGCTGCGAGGAACCCAACAGTATCCTTATTTGAATACGAACGGTCCATTTCGACCCTACATTTCGGATGCGTGGCCTGTCGCCTGTCGTCATGGAAACGCGACTCACCTTGGAGTCGACGAGTTCGAGGTTGACGATGTCCAGCTTGATAGGCCTACTCAGCGACCGGTACTCCAACACCAGCTGGACCTGCCACGAAAGGAAAAGGACAAGCGCTCGTTACTATTCGACTCTGCCGACTATCTTCTTGAAAACCGCTGGCTGCTCTGTCATTCTGAAATGTGTGCGTCTGCTTCGTGTTTCATGGAACAAAAACGGCTTTAACAATGCACCAAGGTCATAGGAGGGCGAATAGGTCACAAGGGATTGAACGGACGCATCAGAAGGGTTTAAAAACGCAAGCCAGCGATCAAAGGATTAGGTGTGGCTTGATAAAACGGCGCGGCACACCCTCGATAACAGTATGATGACAAAAAGGCCTTAACTCGACCAGATTTCAACTCTCGGCCAATCTTAGGAGGTACCGCTTCAATCCGTAGCAATGAAACTTTGTTCTGCGTCACCAAACTGTAGTATGTTCTCTTACAGAAAATGAAGTGACGCTGATTCTGCAATGAAGCCATGAAGAAGCGGCTTGCATGTCGGCCGGCCATGTTCAGGCAATCGCCTTATCGCCTCCATTTACAATGCACGGCGAGCAGAGTAGCGCCCTTCGAAGAACTGGCGTCCTCGAAAATCGAAAACTTTTAAAAGAGCGAACAATGAATTTTGCTCGACTGTACAGGCGTGTTATTGCTGCAGCGTACAAGAGGCGATGTTTCAAGCTAATCCCGCAATCGTGGCAGCCTCTGTTAGTCAACACGTGTGACGAAGCTCGAGCTAACAGGCTTCGCCGCGGTTAGACGACCGCAGTGCGATAGGTATTTGCAGGACTTTAGCATTCAAACTTCTTCACGTTCCCCTTTCGTGCCACTACTCGTCAAATACCGAAGCGCGCTGCGGAAACCCTCGCACTAGGTGACTAATTATGCATGCCTTGCAAATGAGCGGCCTATATATGGACATAGTGACAAGAAAGCACGTGGCACCGGTGTCGGCCCCAGCCTGCAACCGCTCGCTGGCGTCGTTGCGAAACCGCGGCAGGCACGCAAGTGAGAACACGAGTGCGCATGCGCAAAAACGGGAGGGCTGGAACGTACACAGCATGCGCACGCGGCTTCGCAGTGTTGCGGAACCGTAAGGCGAAGCAGGCAGTGATTACAGAGCGCAAAAATGTCGATGACACGAGTATTGCTCATCTCATTAATGATGCCGTGTTTGCTTTTGTGTCTTAACGCGGCCAATGAGTGACGTAACTGCTCGCAGCGGAAACGGCGCACGCGTCACTGAGGGAACGTGCGCAAATCGGTATGGCCGTGACGTCATCGTTTGAGTCACAGACCGTTACGGCAACCACGAGCATGCTCTTCATCCCCTTTGTTGGTCAACTGTAGAGGCTGAGTGTGAGGCATGTACTTGGGAGTTCGTGCATGAAAGCGGGCATTGTACTTACGCAATTTTTACATGACGAAACAACTCCCGACCTTTCCCAGTTTCCTTCCCCCAGCTTCAGCCTCCCTCTGGAACCTTCCAGAAATTGTTTTTGTAAGTCTCAAGAGATGGGGCAATATCCTCGTAACCGTCTATCTTAAGTATGGAGCGATATTTTGAACACACGATCGCCGCCTTACATGTACGGCAGCGACAGTCAGAGCGTAAAGTCAGTCGCTCTTCAATCCTGTACAAGTTATACAAAACTCCGAGTAAAAATCCGGGCATGACCTGAACCTGTTTATGGAAAGTGAGAGAACGGAGGTGCAGCCTATGAGCAGAACCGTCAGCCACGCTTATGGCCGTTGAGCGAACAAATGTTATGCAAATACCAAACGGAGTTAATAGCTACATTAGCCGACCCGGGGGATGAACGTTCTCCGTCGAGTAGGAGCCGCAACTATGGGAACGACCGGCGGGAATACCGAGTAACGGCTATAGTTAGCCTGGCTTCTTCTCATCCTGTTCCATGACCCAAATTTGGTCCCGCAAACCCACACACAACAGAAAATTTTCTGTTGTCACAGCAGATTTTCCTGTAGTATTTTGGTACCTGACAACAGGAATTCTTGTAGTTACAACCGGATTTTCTGTACTATCGTGCTGTCTGCTGTCGTAATGACAGAGTAAGTTCTGTCGCTACAACAGACAACTACAGAATACTACAGAAAAATTTGTCGTAACGACAGGACGATAACAATTTCTGTCGTACTTTGGGGCCGGCGCTGTTGTATTTTTCGACTGGGAATTAACCTTGGGAGAAAGGGGAAGGGAGCTAAGGAAGCTGGCGTAGGGGGAAGCTTGCGAGGACAAGTCAGAGTTCACTCAGATAGCATACCTGCTCGAGGACGGCCGTGAGGCGCGTGTTGAGGGCCTTCTCCGAGGGCATGCCGTTGGCCAGCGCCGCGTCCACGAACACGGCCAGCTCGATGGCGCGCTCACGGGACGTCGCCGCTGCCTTGACGGCTCTGCGGAGAAGGAGGCCGCGCACAGCGCGCGCACACAAGCAGTATATAACAACGGAGGAATCAAGAGAGAGAACGGTAAATGTTACAAGTCCTGCTCATTATGGTTTATCGAAAAGGTTTCCTTTCCGGCTCAAGCGGAAGTAAAGCGAAAAAAGAAAGCCTCACAGGGCGGTTACGACTGTGTAACGCGATGTTCAGCCATAGCTGTTTAGACGTTTAGTTTTGGGGATATATTCCTGGCGGACTGGTGTAGTGGCCAAGTGATGCACCCCTGCACTGGCGGGTGGCTGCTCCAAACAGCTAGAGCCACCCGTAGGCTTATGCGACCCAGGTTGACCGGTTACGCGGACGGCGCCGACAGCGACGAGAAAGCCAGGACGGGCGCATAACAGCTATCGCTGTAAAAAGAAAGCTGGAGTTCAGTGCCTCCAGGACAAAGCAGCCGCCATTCATCCTAACCCTTATTTAGAACGGTTCGGAATGGAAGAAGCCGCACGGCGCATCTTGTACGAGTGAAATGTCTTCCGTTCACACGGAGGGAAACACCAAGAGGGCGACGATGCACAAGTGCCCCTAGAAGTCAATTTTTTTCCGGACCAGGCCTTTAACGCTATCACAGTAAATAAAAAAACGCTGCACACAGCTAAGAAAGAGATAACATCACATCCAGCTAGCCAAAAATGCAGGGAGGGGTTAAGACTACATGTTATGCCCTTTTGGCCACTGCGTGTTGCAGAAGAATGCAGCGACCTGCTGCGGCGTTTTCATGAGAGAAGACAATCGCCGCGCCGGCACAGAACATGGCACTTTTGAGAAACACCTGTACCGTTTACATGCGCTTTAAGGGTCTGCGGATAATTATAATGCGCGTGTTGAATCACACCTTTAGTGTGCACAATCTCAAGTTCGTTCAATGCGCCCATTGCCATAATTGCTTATCGCCGCTACCACCTGACAAAATTACACAAACGCCTGTCTTCCTCATGGCATCTGTACGCTGTGATCTGAGCACCCTTTCTGTCTACGGCAAGTTGCGAGCGCCTCTGTCCTTATGCCAAATACACTCGGGAACGATGTGCACAGTCGTAACGAAGTGCGGCTCGTACGCACGTTACTTACCGAATGATGCTTGACGCTTGATACATTCATAATGCTGAGTATACGACAATTTTCTTCTTGTAGATTGTAATGCGACTACAACTGAAAGAGACTTTAGCCATTTACTGTGGTACTTTTCTGAAGAACTACGAATTCCAAAGTGGGAGAAAGGTTCTTCCGCCCTGAATATTTAGAGAGCGAATTAATTAATGAAACACGTTTACTGAGTCCAACGAAGCCGTCTCTGGCTATTGGGTGGGCCCCTAGTCCGAGGCCCCAGTGGAAACTGCAACAGCTCTCGCCTGGTCTACCAGGAGTCGCTGGTCTTCCAAGTTTGAGCTGGACAAGGCATCCTCTGTTTGTGTATTAAGGACTGCCGTGTTGCGTTGGCAGTTTCATACGCTACAGCTGATACAGCTGCCTTTTCTCTCGCGATCTCCCGGCCGCCACATTTAGTATTTCAAACGAACATATTAACTCCAAAGTTAACCAAAGCGGCGGAATTTAAACTGCTGTCTTGAGGCGACAACAGAAGTCTACGAAGGGCGCCGATTTTCTTGGCTACATAAACCACATGAGATAAACAGCTCGACGGCACACACTTCCCTAAATGCTTCAGCCGGCCTCGCAGAACGCACAAAACACACCAAGACCACGACAGACTCTAATCTGCAAAAGGTTCAAAAGCAGATGGGTTTGACAATACCACTAGATGAACGCTTACAATCACTCAGGCATGACAATGCCAAGTATTCGGCGCCTGGATGTTCACCGTCATCTTCAAGTTGATGGAAACCAAGTCGTTGACTCAATTTCGCCGCGTCGCAATTTTATTCATAAAGGCCGCACTGACCGCTGTCTGGTCCGCCAGATCAGTCAATTGAGCCACAAGACACACATTTCTTATTTTAGTGAGAACTTACAACATCCATGTCCGTACTAAAGGTGTGCGCAATCCACATGAAACAAAATGGCGTCTCCCGACCGGACAACGGTTGTCACCACCCCAAAACGAAGGCGATGGCACGAACGCACCCTCGCCAATAGCAGGACAGCTTACCTTCGCCTCCTAGTGGACGGCTTGTTCCAGGAAGTGAGCAGCTTAGACGTCGGGGCTTCGCGGCGCACCACATGTTCACTTCCTCCCAGTCGTCCGTCTTCCCCCACACTCACATCACCGGTACGCTGGGACGGCTCCAAAGAGAGGGCTTCACCACTGGGAGTAATGATGAGCGCGTGGACATGCAGTTCACCGGGACAAGCGGTCACCACAGCCCTGCCCGTGGTCCTGGCGCCCTGCTCGTAGACGCGGCCTTCGTAAGTGCAGTTCGTCATCGAGGCGGCGCCTCCGGGGAAAGACTCGACAGCCGCGCGCTTGCGGCGAAGAGGCACGGACAGCCTGCGGTCTCCGGTTCGCACCAGCAGTATGCCCGGCAAGAAGGTCACCTCAGCCAACTGCGTGGCCGCATCACTGGCCTGGAGACAGATGGAAAGTTAGGGTGAAGGCTGATCTCAGTCGAGAACATTCGCATGCATGCACTTCGGTTTTAGAAACCGTGCAAAACGATTGCATATGGTACGGTGTGGTATCGGTTTTGTTATGTGGGGCTTAACGTCCCGGAGCGACACGTGGACTATGAATGGTATGGTATGATATGGTATGGTATATGGTGAGTTAACTTCTTAAGACATGAAACTGTGGTACAATACAGGGGGCTCTTAAGCGAACTCTTAGATCGCGTTGAAACCACGTCTTGGGCTCAGCAGCCGAATACCCTATTCACCGAGCCACGGCGGTGGCTTAGCCAGTCAGTCATTTAGAATGGTCTAATGTTTTTCGTGAAGGACATGATATGTTATCAAAATAAGGCCCGTAATGGGGCAGGCTCGTAAAACCTTGGAGCCATAATGCTCACGGCTTCAGTTCCGTAAACAAAAGAAGTACAACATATAGTCATCCCAGTTTCTCCGAAAGCTTGTTAGCTCCGTTAATCTCACAATCTCTGGCGTCTTAGCGCTTATTGTACCTGAGTCATGTTGATAAGAATGATTTGAAACAATCTGCGCGTTATTTTACATGCTACCATAAACACCGCGCCACGGAGATGATGCGTTGGAATTACTTAATGCACCTTTTAAGCCGCCATGCTTCGGTTCGCTGCTTCGGGCTGGCTGCTTCGTTCACAGGCATATAGTGTGCGAAAAAAAGGAACTTGCGAAATTGTGCGTGGCGAAACCATAAGCATAACAAGAGGGACAACATCGCATTCTCCGTGATAGCCTCGTTCGGACTATACAGTTTGTTTTTGAAATCAATAAAAATATATTAATGGGGAACTTCATGGTGAGCTTGTGAACTTTTCATTCATTTCAAAACGTTGTCAGTTCATCCCCAACTCGGCTGTCCAGGAACGCGTTGCTTCGCCAGATGTGTAGTATTACAGACAATCCCGTTTAGTTCTTGTCATTGAACTCAACGATTCCGTGGTTTTCAGGAAAGCATGTGACGAACAAGCGCAGGAATCTTGAGGGCGTGACGGAATCGCGTAAATTCAAATACTATACCAAACTCACCGAGGTTTTCGAGGACCTCATGAGCAGAACAGGAGTAAAGAAACATTGAACTTTAACGTTCTTGCACGAAACCAAAGCAGGACCGAACGAACCAGGACCAGGATGTCTGCAAAACCCCAGTGAGAAAGGCGTGCGCAGCGATTCTGCAAAGGCGGCTACAAGAACAGCTCGGAAACAAGTTTTTTTTTTTTTCTGAAGAGGACACTTTCCCTTCCACAGTCCCAGGTATACCATCGAAAGAATACTGTCTTCAGACTCACCTGGACAGCGCACGAGCCAATCAGCAACAGCAGGAGTAGCGCCAGTATGTGCAGACTCGCGCATACAGCCGGCAGCCACCGCCGCGCCAGCATGCTCGACGCCAAATGCGCCGCTGGCCGCAGCATAACGCGTTCGTCACTGGCGGCCATCCTCTTTTCGAATGGCGCTCGCGGGGTCCTTGGATGTTCACAAACGCCTGACTGCTCGGGCGTGACGGTCTCTTCCGGAGAGACCATCCACCTCGCGTTTTCGCTGTCGGAACCGACGCGCGCGTCCCAAACCCGCGCAGCACGACAGACTCCCTCTCGTCGGCGACGTCGGTACACTATGCACACACGTCGCTGTAGCTGTGGCACTGACGCAGCCTTGGCCCTGACTCCCACCACAGGCGCTCGCTTATATGTGTTGCCGCTGAATCATGGGAACACGTGGGAGGTGCTTGGCGGGGAGGCCCGCAGCATGCGACTTCAGGGTACGGACATGGTACGACCAGTCACCTGCAACCTCCGGCGACAACGTCACCTTTGCTGCTGCAGGAAAGGGTTGCCACATCGTATACGTGTCGTGCTCAGTAGTAACACGCTGTCGAAACCCTCGCTCTAAGCACACTCTGCGTGGGCCTGTCTCGGCCCGCATCTTTCTCCCGGTGTTTCCACCTGACTGGTCGGCCGCCTCTGTTGGGACAATGGATCGTTCAACCGCCATCAACATCCGTGCAACCTGCGTCCGCTCCTGAGATCATGAGACACCCGGGTTGTTAGCAGGCCTGTACTAGTGAATCTATGATCACGATCATGAAACTTCTCAAGCTTGACTCTGTGCGGTGGCACAGCACCACATGAGCTTACGCCTGGACCACCCTGCATTTATAATATTTCACGCACCTAATAGGCACTGCATAACTAGTGGACACTTGGCTCCTAAATCCTTTCACTTTTATGTGACGAACACGTGATCTAGGTATTCTGAAAGCATGAACTTCGGGACTCCAAATCAAACCTCTCCCATGATTTAGTTTCTATTTGGCCTTCTGTAGCTTTTCTTCAAAGCATCAGCATCACTTTACCCAAGCTATTTTGAAATCCCCAGCTGACTGCTGGCAGATTTCTAACGGCCAACAATAATGGCGCTTTAACTTTAGGGCCTCATGCCCCAAACGTTACCTGCCCTCCAGAGAAGCAGAAGTGTATCGTTGAGAAGCATTTCATGGATCCGCGAGTGACCCCGTGGACCAGTCGCTGGCGGCCGAAAAGATTTTCTCACGGAAGGAGACGCTGCTCTTCGAATGTCATTACGTTTTATTTGTATAATCATCCTCTTTATCATACCTCTGCTGCTTCTCACTATGCCGCACTGACCAATCGGAATCTGCAATGGCCTCACAGCCAGAATTCCAATCCGCAAGGTACCAAAAGTCTTGAGGGAAAACGACCGTTCCTTCTTCAATCCTTCCCTCCATCCCCCACTGACTCCAGCGTCCACTTCAGGCGTACACTACCACTTCGGAAAACGTGCTGCCAAGAGCAGGGATACGAATAGAATCCAATGCAGTCGAAACTCGATATAACGAAATAATGGATATAACGAAGGAACGACGATTCCCCTTGGAAGCTCGGCTAATACAGGCTATAACGAGGCTACGGCTACAACGAAGTAATCGCCGGGCCC
The DNA here is from genome assembly GCA_030143305.2 of Amblyomma americanum. Classification (NCBI taxonomy): domain Eukaryota; kingdom Metazoa; phylum Arthropoda; class Arachnida; order Ixodida; family Ixodidae; genus Amblyomma; species Amblyomma americanum. The sequence continues at coordinate 73,234 of JARKHS020002547.1, forward strand.
CTTCAACCTCGGTATAACGAGGTTCCACCGTATTTCCTTTCATATCATAGCGCGCTGGCGATACTTCAGTTCGTCACCTATTCTTCCCAGCCTCCTTAAATGCCCACGAATGTCACACTGTCGTTTCACTGCAGACTGCCTGCTCATTCGACCAGTATTTTAAACTTCGGGTTAGCATATCCGTTCAAAGGAAACCCCCGATCCTCGCTGTCACTTAATGCAGTTTTCTCGAGGTTCTGTAGCATTTTCCGGCATATAATATCTATTGTGCGACAAGCACATACTGCACGCGTGCATAACTGTCAGCCGATGTGCGCTACATATTCATCGCGTACGTTTCCGCAGATCCCGTGACAAATAGCCACCGCGTGCGCAACAATCGCAGAGAGACCCGTTATTACGTATGCTCACGAATGCATGAGTGTTCTCCGCACGTTGCGTACTATACTTCACTGTTTGAGCCTAACGCGTACGACGGTGTACGGGGAGAGGTGAAAGGATTTCCTCCGCAAGCGAGGCGTGAGGATCTCGATATGGGGTGGCTCGTGGAGAATAAAGTGACAAAACAACGGGTCACGAGAAAGAACGAGATCTGACGAGACAGCGTGGAGCGATGCACGATGCGCGGCAGGAACGCTGGAATGTGCGCGCAGCCTTCGTGCGTCACGCAGTTCGCGCCAACGTACAAAGCATGTGCTTACGGCCAGGTGTGCGGAACATAGAGGTACATAGATAGGTAGGTGTCTACAGACCTTCCCTTTGTTGCGGAGTGATGAAGGTCAATACTATACGAGTTAGTACAGCTGGACCTTGACGCGGTAACTACCTTACTAACTATATACTTCAAGGTGTGGCTCTGATCTGAGCCGGCTGTCGAGAATATTTCTCCTTCTCACCGTTAGGTTCGTCTCCCGAACAGTTCTCTTCCACCAGTGGTTTAAATGTGCTTTAAACCTCCTTCTCGGCGGATGTAGGTTCCTTTTGCTGGCTGAAACGGTCTCAGCTACTCCAGCACATAATCTGCAGTACTTTGGTTTCGCAACCTTGAACGCATTAATAAGTGGGATCTGCGATGTCTTCAACCTTTACCGCACATCTTCATCCACAGGTGGCTTGTGTGAGGCTCTAGAGATAAACCCTATTTTTTTATTACTCTTCTTGCGTATCTGGGTGACCTTATGGCTAGAGGCCATGCGATTCACCGACCTTGTACCGGTTTTTTTCGCAATAAATTTTCCCTCCCGCTGTTAATCTTGCAGAGTTGCTCCTATATCCAGTGTAGCCTTCACCCATATATTCAGTCGTAAGTCAAGCGCAGTTATTTTTCACAATGCAAGCACAGGTACCCCCTTTGCCAAAAGTAACCGAGCAACGGGTTTTTCTTCACAACCGTATAACGGAGCCTTTACGGCACCCCTAAAGACCGACAAGTGTCATAGAGTGAAGACAAGGGTTCACCTTACTTTACAGATTCACAGCTTAAGGACTGCCATAATAGCTTCGCTACGCGGCTAAGAAACAAACCACCGTTGCCCGGTTACTTTTGGTATATAGACGGTGCACAGGTAACAATACCCGAGAACCACCATTCTCCGTCGTCCTCCACTCATTTTAAATATTCTTCACGATTAACATTGTTTATGCAAGCTTCAAACTGTCATTCTCGCACCTCCTACATTCATTCAGCGAAAAAGAAAGCAGCCACTGAGTTTCCCTCACATATAACTTCTGGTTCGCGGAGGAAAAGGGAGACGCGGTCCGGGAGGTCGCCTTAATACATACACCCGTACTTCCTCGTTCTATATTTGAACAATACGCAGGTGCTCGAACATTTGTTAAGAACGGTTCAGACAAACAGAGCTTTGCAAGTCGCAGGAGAGTGACAACGGATGTCGCAGTCAGGGGCGCTGCGAAAGCTGCACGCTCACCTCTCGTCCAGTTTTAATGCCACAGCATTAATAGCCTCATCAGGAAAAAAATATGTGTCGTCGGTCATAAAATGCGCCCATTGCCAAGAGGGAAGTGACGTCACAAGATCGAAAAGTTCGCCCATTGGCTGAATGGAAGTGGCGTCACCAGACGCGGAAGTGACGTCACTTCCGGTAAATGCGTCAACAGCTTTTAATGCGATCGCGCTGCTAGCACAGAAGGTTATTATAGGTGTCCTGTGATTTTTTTCGGTACATCTTCATGAGGTCCAGCTGATTATGTTACAGCAATAGTTTCACTGGGAACCTCCTCTGCAGTTAACGGCTCCGACGTCTCGCGTTGTGCTATAAGTCGAGCCAAGAGAGGGCGCTATCGATAATCACCTGACCTGAGAGTCACGTGATCCAGGTGGTTCGTCTGTCCCATCTGGCACTTGGATTAGGCACTGTTGTGCGAGGTCGAAGAGTGGAAGTGCAAGGTATCGCGTCCGAGTGATTGTGTGATAGTTTGCTACTTCGCCAAAATCAGCCGTTTTAAAACAGTCAACGAAGTTTCTACGAACTATATAGAGATTGTGCTGACGAACAACAAATAAATCCGATTATGAGCAAATTCATATTAATTTTCGCAAACACTGCTAAAATCTTTAATAGTTCTTGTGCATAATCTCGACACCAGTACGGCCATGACACCTGCCTTCCTCCGTAAGGAGCTCCTTTCGTGAGGAAGCCCTAAGGAAGTTTTCAGCATTCCGAGCGACCATCTTAGGCCGCCTTACGTTTAGGCAGCATGAAGGCCTCCTTACTAAAGCTAAGGAAATGGTGTAAGTGAAGGAGCGTTTTTTAATTCGGCCCTAAGTGTGGCACAGCTTAACTAACACGTGGGACGTCGAGGCGAACATGAAACCAAAGCAGAATAGTTGGACGCTCTGCAGTTGCAAATCAGAAACGCTTGATAACAAAAAGCATGGGAGTATACACCCATGAATAAATCAATGCACCTATCCAAGCTCGAGGCAACCGTGATCATGGCGTTCAAGACCAGAAAGTTGCCTTCGTCTACTACATTCGCGACAGTCAGACGACTACTCAACCCAATAGACATCGAGACCACGTGGGTTTATGCGAGTGAGTTGGCTGAGCGCAGCTCCCTAAACCGGGTTACTTTTCGCCGCACTCTTTACACACAGCCGAACCACCAGTACTTCGTGATACTGATAGGTCGGTGTATAACAACAGAGAGGGAACAGACAAGGTAGCAGAACACGAAAGGCACAAGAATGAAATGGAAAGTGATAAAGAAGAGCAAGCCACGAAACGGTCTCGCTTATGTCTCGACCAAACTGCGAAAAAAGAAAGCTCATACTGTGCCCCGATGATCCCTAATAATCAATATTAAAGTGAACGCTAGAACTTTCGAATGTGCATCCAGACAGAGGCGCGGCGTTGAAATTGAAATTTGTTGTTGGGGAAAGGAAATGGCGCTGTATCTGTCTCACATCTCGGTGGACACCTGGGCAGCGCTGTAGGGGAAGGGATAAAGGAAGGAGAGAAGAAAGGAGAAAGAGGTGCCGTAGCGGAGGGCTCCGGAATAATTTCGACCACCTGCAGGGATCTTTAACGTGCACTGACATCGCACAGCGCACGAGCGCCTTAGCGTTTCGCCTCCATCCAAAACGCTGCCGCCGGGTTCGAACCCGGGTGCTCCGGCTCAGTGGCCGAGCGCCCTATCCACTGAGCCACCGCGGCGGGTCGACGTTGGCGTCTCCTGTTCCACTTTTGAACCAAGATAAGCGGCGTCAAACTTCTCTGACGTATATGGGCTGCTCCCTCCGCATATGGGGTCCGATAACAGCGGCGCTCCCAAAACACGCGACGCGGTCCGTTCAGGTCCAGTCGGACAGAGTGGTTCCCTAGCGGTCTCTTCGAGGAAAGGGCGCGGTCGCGCGAGAGGTCGTTCACACGCCTTGGGTCTGTGCGGCCGAAATTAGGGCGGCTAGGGCAGGCAAAAGGCGGAAGCCTTGCACGCGCACACGCCACCCGAGCGGCGATTAAAGAGAGGTTGCCGATCGAGTTCCCACCACGGGCCTGAAGGGCGCTTTCCTAGCGACCTGGCTGCTAACGCTGATGCCAATACGTGTGGAGGCGGGCGGCGCTTGGCTTCTCAGGACAAGGTCGCGGGTTCGACCTCGGCCGCGACAGCCACATTTTTTTTTTTTGCAGGCGAAATGCAAGACGCCCGTGTGTCTATGCCAGCGCCCAGGCGATCGAAATTAATCCGCTGCCGTGCACTGCAGCGTCGACTCATAACTGTGTTAAACCCCATATACCATACCATACCGTATACATGGCAAGCCATATCATATATCATACTGGAACGTGCCTTACCGTACCGTATACCTTACAGCACCTTACCTTACCGTACCATATACCTTACAGTACCTTACCTTACCGTACTATATACATTGCAGTACCTTACCTTACCTTAGCGTACCGTATACCTTACAGTACCTTACCTTACCGTACCATATACCTTACAGTACTTTTCTTTACCTTACCGTACCATATACCTTACAGTACCTTACCTTACCTTACCATATACCTTACCTTACCGTACCACATACCTTACAGTACCTTACCTTACCATACCATATACCTTACAGTGCATTACCTTACCGTACCATGTACCTTACAGTACCTTACCTTACCGTACCATATACCTTACAGTACCTTACCTTACCATATACCTTACAGTACCTTACCTTACCGTACCACATACCTTACAGTACCTTACCTTACCATACCATATACCTTACAGTGCATTACCTTACCGTACCATGTACCTTACAGTACCTTACCGTACCATATACCTTACAGTACCTTACCGTATACAGTACCTTACCTTATCGTACCGTAAGTTACCGTGCCTTACCGTACCTTACCGTACCGTACTGTCTGTCTCTGTGGCCAATGGACGAAGATATAAACCGTTAAACGAGGCATGAATGAAAAAAAATTCGTTTGGCGCAGTTATTTCACCTTTTTGGCCACTTTTGCTTCTTTCGATGGAAATGTTCAGTCCTAGCGCTGTTTTTAGCGGACAAAACCAAAAAAGAGAGCGCAAATAACTCATCAAAACGGGTGTCGAAACAAGGGCTTATTTTGAGCAAAACGCTTTGCTTTTTTTTCTTCTACCATCTCCGGCAAAAGACAAAGGCCGCGGCTACGCGGACGAGGCCGTGCAAACAAGGGCAGCGCGCGCGGACGGCCCTTGACTTTCACGGGGACCAGGAAGCGCTTCCTGTTTGCTGTTTTCATTTCGTCAGTGTTTGCGACGGCGCTGCGGAATTGTTTTCCAGGCCGTGCACGTGCAGAAAAAAAAAAGACAAGATGTTAAAGTGCAGTCTTCTCGTCACGTGTGCGGAAGGAAGGGAGATACTGGTATGGAGAAATAAAAAAAAAACTCGGTAGGAAGAATGACGTCATGTTGTCGGCCTTCACAAGCCGAGCTCCCAAGGATCTGTTCCTTTTCTCCTTTCTCTCTCCCAGGATGACAAAGCGGAGCCCTATGTGAGAGCCGGGACTGTGACTCAGCCCTGGTAAAAAAAAAACATGCATAATTTTCTAATTAGGGCTGAGATTTCACATTTGTCGAAGCTTCTGTTGCTACTTCTGTATGCGTTTGTGTCAATTTCTTTGCAATTGTCGGTCCATGAACCGCCACATTCCGACTGACAGATAGCCGCAGTAGCAAGTATCCGCAGTGCTATGACGGTTGTGATGGCATTACAAGGCCACGTGAGATCTCTCGACCAATCATTAATTTAGTTGCCACCAGCCACAGTGGGCGGGTTGTGATGACATCACAAGGTCACGTGACCTCTCTCGACCAGTCAGGGTACGTATGAAGGAGGCAGGAGCTAGTGGATGAATGCTCTTGGGCGTTGTCCCTCAAACCCATGCGGCCTTGAGCCGGACAGTAAAATTGTTCCTCCTCTTCAGTCTCTTTGCAGGTGGGCCATGGATACAGCCGAGGTGGAGGGTAGTGTTCGGAACACTGCACCTATACGCAGGAGACAAGAACCAGTGGACGAATGCTCTTGGGACGCTTCCCGTCAAGCGCTGCACGACAAGACTCAAGTCCACGCCAACACATGTCTCCCCCCGTAAAGCACAAGATGGAGCCCTGCCAATAGAGCAAGCCGTTGTCTGTGCGGTTCTCTGTGACCTCGAAGGGCTGGGTGGCAGTGGGCCATCTAGATCACGTACGTGACGTTGTGACATCACAATCTGCCCACCTGACTGCGAACAAACTGACCACGGTGGCAGGTGGCAGTTAAATTAATGGCTGGTCCCGATTGGTTGCTTCGGAAGAGGAACCGAGGTTGCATAAGCCCCATAGGTGGCAGCACCTGCCTTCGTGGGGCTCTGGCGCATCGCTTAACCACTGCAACACTGCGCCAGGAGTGGTATGAGGACTCCCAGTGATCTGTGAGTGTAAAGAAAAGAATAGCGAATTCCGTATCCCTTAAAGTGGAGCTTAAGTGCTCCTCCAGGTATAGCCTTTAGTACGCTAGCACGAATGGCCCCACTCTACGGTTTCGCATATCTTCGTCTGACGCCCGCTTGACCTCGAAAACCTCAATCCCAAACCGAAACTGAAGTTAAAAACCGAAGTGCTAGCGCACTTTGACCTAACCACGCTAAATCATCCGTCATTTTTATTTCTACTTTTATTCTTTCAACTGATACCTTAAGGATAACGCAGAGGTCTATGTAAGGATAATGATAGGTGTAACGTTAAGAGACGGGAAGAGGGCAGAGTGGGTCAGGGACAAAACACGTTAATTAATGAGATACTACCCGAAATCAAGATGAAGTAATGGCCTTGGGTAGGGCATGTAACGCGAAGGCAAGACAACCGCTGGTCCTTGAGGGTAACGGAGTGGATTCCAAGAGAAGGCCGCGTAACAGGGGGTGGCAGAAATTCAGGTGGGCGTATAAGATTAAGAAGTTTGCAGGCAAAGGGTGGATGCAGCTGGCACAGGCCAGAGTTAATTACAGAGATATGGGAGAGGCGTTTGTCCTGCATTTGGTGCAGTCAGGCTGATGATGATGATCATTAGCACGAATTCAATACAAGCGCTTCTAGCTCACTTCCACCGCGTGGTACACGGATTTAAAAATTCAAAAATATCGCTTGGACATCGTCCGTGACGTAAGAAAGCGAACGACTCAGTGGCTGCAGAACAGAACTTGCAGAACAGAACGTCATCCGTACTCGGCGAGTGCTGTGGCCACAACGGTCATTTTCTTCTCTCGCCGGACGCCTCACATAAAGAAGGGACACAAGCAGCGCAGAGTCGGAAACAATGACCACAGCTCAGTAGCGATCTATTGTCGAGAGCGAACTCGATTGCTACTATCTTCTTCGAAGTGAGAGCGAAATAACCATGGAGCACCTACACAAAAAAAAAAAAAACCTGCACTAGAGTTGCACACCACGACGGTGAGACGACCGATAAGTCACCCAGAGAAAGCAGCACAAAGTGGCTCGGAGAGAGCACAGGAGAGACACTTCAGCATCTTTTTGTTCACCTGTAGCGGTCTCAATAAACGCAAGAGTGGGCGCCGCTCGAGAGCAGTCTGATAAGAAAAAGCTGACCGGACAAGTCAGGCGCCTGTTGATGCTCTTTCAATGCAGTCGCTCCTTATCTGCACTGATAGTATCCCGATAGGATGACGCCTGCAAGCCAACGCTCAGGGCAAGCATCCGCGCAGGGCACGGTGCTGAAGTGTCTGCCTGCTGTACCCAGTTGCACAGGCGGCTAGCTCCAATACAGTATAGGAGCAGTCCGCTTGTACACAAAAACAAATTATTATTATTAATAATAATAATAATAATTGGTTTGGGGGGGAAAAGAAATGGCGCAGTATCTGCCTCACATATCGTTGGACACCTGAACCGCGCCGTAACGGAAGGGATAAAGGAGGGAGTGAAAGAACAAAGGAAGAAAGAGGTGCCGTAGTGGAGGGCTCCGGAATAATTTCCACCACCTGGGGATCTTTAACGTGCACTGACATCGCACAGCACACGGGCGCCTTAGCGTTCTGCCTCCATAAAAACGCAGCCGCCGCGGTCGGGTTCGAACCCGGGAACTCCGGATCAGTAGCCGAGCGCCCTAACCACTCACTGATCCACCGCGGCGGGTAACACAACAAAAACAAATTCTGTAGCTAATTCTGCATTAAAGTCCGAAACCTCTCGCTATCTTCATACGTCCAGAATAAACACTACTTAGAAATCAAGACAAAGTGTGCTTACACTTACCGAGCAATCGTTTGTTGAATGCTCATAGCATGTTCCCTTTTACGCTGGCGATAGCTGCACACGATTTATCAAGGCACGGTAGTACCAGACCAAGCTTACCGCGCCTCTCACGAAAGCTTTTGCACGCATTCAAGAAGGCTCACGAGGAAAGCAACAAAATTTGTTCCCTTGCCGTTTGACTACGCCCCCCCCCCCCCCCCCCCAATAAAAAAATATTTTTTTTTCTTCGTTTAACACGCAGATTTTTTTCCGTAAGCTGGTGGCCCAGTTGCAGGGCAGGGAATCACGGAATAAACATTTTAAAAAATGGTAGAAATGAAAACTGGAAAGTACACCCTCCGCTTTTGCTCAGCTGTATACGTATAGTCACAATGCGCCGTTACAATACGCACGTGCCCCGCAAAATCACGCAGGGCGCTCTGGAGTGAGGTCGACGTTTCGAATTGCTTTTGCACTGTGTTGAAGACATACTCCACGACCTCGGTATCGACGTCACTTTCTCCCCGATATGTCATATCTCGCGGGTGCTCAACAAGGCAGTTTTACAAAGTACTCAAGGCAAGCACGGACATCTGTACATCACAGAAACGCACATAAATGTATTAGCGATTGTACATTGATTCAACACTCGCGCCCTCATATTACTCCAAATCTGTAGTCATAACTGATAAGACATAACTGTAAAAACACATGTTAATTTTATGTCGCACTCTTCCTTGCCAATTTCACAACGCCAAATGGCAGAAGTGCAGAATAAATCGTTACTGCGGTGACGATAAAGAACACGCAGCGCCAATATATAACCATATAGTCCCATGAAAAGCATAACTGAAAGTTTATGGAGCCGACAGCTGACAAATGTGGCGATACTGCCGGCTTCGTTTTCAAGACATATCTAAGATAAGCGAACGGCTTTTAAAACAGCGCTGCTCAAGACAGCTACCGGCCAAAGGTTTTCTTTATCTTAGAAAACCGGTAGTGAAGCCCGGAGACCTGTCATGTTTCAGCATCATCGGAAATGATTTCACATCTGCGGAAATCGAAACATCTAGCGCGAGAGGTTACCACTTAGAACACGTTGGGCGAAAGAATGCGGATACCAACTTGTTTCTCCCTCTGTAGAGTCTGATGGAGCTGGTCTTGTGCACTTTTTTGCTAACACACTTCTTTCACGGTTTTTCTTTTTCAAAATGGATAATCACCGCTTTATATTTGTTTTGGTTAATATGTGACTGTTATGTACATTTTCTAGTTGCGCCAACTGTACATGATTTGTAAGGGTATTGTGGGGTTTAAGAAGGCCACTGGCGCATTTCATTTCCTCGCTCTTCGGTTTTCCTTAGAACGCCTATTCGGCTTGTATACCAGCTCTTGTACCAGCGACGCCTACTGGGGTTTATCGACACCAGTGTACGCGCCAAGACGAGGCTTCGCGCCACAGGGACTTTTGTGCCACAGTCGATGAACTGCCGCCTGTGCAAGCAATCAGAGACCATTGATCATTGCTTTGCGTTCTGTCATGATGTTGTGTGCTCACGGAACATACTTCAGCGGACTAATAAAAAGGACGTCGAGATCACGGCCCAGACTATTTATTCTGCCTGTAATTGAAGGCTGAAGGTTTCCGCGTGACATTCTTGTGCTGATAAGGATGTTTAGTCTGTGGAAAAGCAGCATGATGGATCGACACGCATAACCAAGGCATTCAACGAAGTCTGTTCAAAGAACAGCCCGGAGGTATATGGTGCACGAGACAAATCTCCTGACTGGTTGGCCTTTCTTAACGCCGTGTGTGTGCGTTTTCCGGAAATTTGATGTGTAGGCGGAGCGATAGCATCAAAATGGTTTATGGTTTATGGGGGTTTAACGTCCCAAAGCAACTCAGGCTATGCGCGACGCCGTAGTGAAGGGCTCCGGAAATTTCGACCACTGGGGTTCTTTAAGGTGCACTGACATCGCACAGCACACGGGCCTCTAGAATTTCGCCTCCATCGAAATTCGACCGCCGCGGCCGGGATCGAACCTGCATTTTTCGGGCCAGCAGCCGAGCACCATAACCACTCATCGCGTGTGGCGGAGTCCCGAAATGCTAAAGCCAATGCCTATCTAAAGCCGATGTCTAAAAATGGTCTAAAGCCAATGCCAGTCCCCAAGCTCGGGCGAAGCTGGCCGGCCGAGCTCGGCCCTATGAGTTTTGGTCGGCCAGATTGCTCGCGCCAACCTTAGGTTGATCACAGTTTCACCGTCTGGGTATGGAGGTTGCGATAATGGTTTCCACGAGTGCTCAACAAACCACAGTCCATCATATCGGAGGCACCTCTTTCCGCATGCTCTGTCGACGAAGAACACAATGTGTGAGCCCCGGAAGCCTGTCTAGTATAGGCATCCTGATTCACAGAAACCGTCCCAGATTGCTTCGCGCGCTGAAACCGCATGACGAAACGTCCCGCGTGTCCCAAGTGCTCAAAACATTACTGCAACTGCTGCTGCGGACAAACATTGTCGTTTTCTTTTATTTTTCCCTGGCACATTCCTAACCTTCGATGTTCTATGCCCAACTCACGTTTTTCACGCTTTTTTTTTTTTCAGCGCCATGCCGTGCCGCAGCGTGGCAGTCACGCGAGAAATCGTCCGGAAACGCATTGACGCCTGGCTGTCTGCGTCAAAACGCCTCCAGCAAGTCATTTTCACTCTCACGCGACTCGAGCGCTTTCCAAAGCGCCCTGCGCGGACTTCGTCGTGGCGGTCTTGTTTTGCGCCCAGCGACACGCCTCCTTCGCAATTGGGTGAACACCACGTGTTCTAAACAGGGAAAACAAGCCGTGACAATGGCGACTACGTGTTGTTGCCACCCGCAAACAATGGTTGCACGGCTGAGAACGACGTTAAAAAACATGTCGTGCTCTGTCGAGCCATCGTTCGCTTAGCTTTTCTTCGCGGGGCAGACGTACACTCTTGCTCAAAGTTAAGCCTGTGCGTTGAGAACTTTGCTTTGTCAACGCCAGCAAACAATGGCTGCATGTGCGGAAACGGCTTAAAAATGTGTGTACCCTGTTTACACGCCTTTGGAGAATTTCAACTCCAGGAACAACTTCCAACTGCCAAAAGTGAATCCGAACACCAGAACCGAAGCGGAAACCAAAGTCAAACTACGCAAATCTACCTTCATTTTTTTTTTTTTTTTGCCGTCAGGCGTACTCCGTGCACAAAGACCTGACATTGCTGGAGCTGAAAAAAAAACAACAACATATTAGCGCCTTGGAGCTCGGAGACTTTATAATGCCATAGCGTTAGAGTTGTCATACCAAAAACCCCGCTGACGTCCGTTGACACAAAATTCGCTGAGCGGTCGAGAGGTCGTGTTACCTCGCATCTTCATCACAACCTGCTCACTATAGCAGGCGGAAAACCGGCCACAGGTTTGTGAGCAACCTGCTCACCCTGGATATTGACAATTAGATTAATGATTGGTCGAGCTAAATCACGTGACTTTGTGACGTCGTCACAACCTGCCCCACCGGTTTGTGAACAACCAAGTTCCTAGACAGAGAATCGGGGAAAAAAAACTCGGAGAAAAATGTGATATATAAAAACGCAGCCGCGGCGGCTGCGCTTGTATGGAGGCAAAACGCTAAGGCGCCCGTGTGCTGTGCGATGTCAGTGCACGTTAAAGATCCCCAGGTGGTCTAAATTATTCCGGAGCCCTCCACTACGGCACCTCTTTCTTCCTTTCTTCTTTCACTCCCTCCCTTATCCCTTCCCATACGGCGTGGTTCAGGTGTCCAACGATATATGAGACAGATACTGCGCCATTTCCTTTCCACAAAAAACCAATTATTATTATGCAAATGTTGGCACCACCACAACATAGCGGACACCTGCTACTGCAGCTACGATATACAGCGGTACGAATATGGCGGTTGATGGACCGACAATTGCACACGAATCTGAAGAAACACACACAGAAGTCACAATTCAGAAGCTGGGACCGATATGAGACCTAATGATAGCGCATTTGAAAAATTAAGGTGACTTAAGCGTCCTCATAGTATATTTACCTCGTTCGACAATTTGTGCGAATTAGGAACGACTCGAATATTCTTTCTTTTGTGGCCAATAATGTTTCAATTTTCTCTTAGGACTCCGCCCACTGGGAAAGAGCCCGGGTAAAGGCCCCATGGAAAGTTCTCAGAACAAGAAGAAATACCCCACACAATTATAGCTCTGATAAATTTTGCACTTCCCCATGAATAATAATTGTTTTTTGGGGGGGGGAAAGGAAATGGCGCAGTATCTGTCTCATATATCGTTGGACACCTGAACCGCGCCGTAAGGGAAGGGATAAAGGAGGGAGTGAAAGAAGAGAGGAACAATGAGGTCCCCTAGTGGAGGGCTCCGGAATAATTTCGACCACCTGGGGATCTTTAACGTGCACTGACATCGCACAGCACACGGGCGCCTTAGCGTTTTGCCTCCGTAAAGACGCAGCCGACGCGGTCGGGTTCGAACCCGTGAACTCCGGATCAGTAGTCGAGCGCCCTAACCACTGAGCCACCGCGGCGGGGCATGCAGTTACCAGGTTTTCGATGCACCAGCTAAGCCCGCGAGACTCGACACGTGTAAATGGAGGAACCAACATTTAATGCATCCGAGTCCGCATGCACACCCGGGCATGAATATGTTACATTAGCGTTCTCTCTCTCTTCCCCGACGCTGAGGCGTGTTTCGCGGGGTCGCCACCGGCGCGTTAGCATCGCGTGCAGGCGTGCGAGAATGCATGCAGACCGGCCGAACTCGTGGCGACCTTGGCGCCGGGACGACCTCGCCCGCACTTCAGCGACGAGCGAACGCGAGCAGGTTTCTCTCTCTCTCCACTATTCTGCTCTTTCCTTACTTTACACCTCTCCCTCTCTCCGAGTCCTTTTCACTGGACTGCGCGTGGCCTGGCACATCCGGCCAGGACGCGAGTCCCTCGCACTCCGCGCAATGCATGCGGCACACACACGCGCATGACATACGCGTGCGCAGGTCACGCGAGGCGCGTAATACGTGCGACATACAAATCACGAGGTCCATTGTAAAGTGTATACATGCCGGAGCTTAACAAAATATAGAAGGCACTACGTTCACTACAAACGGATCAGGCGACGATATTGTCCCTTCCCCCTCCACTCCCTCGTTAAAAAAAAAAAAAAACATCCCATTCACATTTACCGCGAGCACCCCCACGCACCTATTTCCAAAATATGCAGTCCAAAAGATTGGCTTTCAATCAAGCCGTATATAATGGGGCCTATGTAACCTATGTTCAAAATATGCAGCCCAAGAAACTGGCTTTTAATCAAGCAGTATAAAGTGGCGCCTATGTAACCTATGTCCAAAATATGCAGTCCAAGAGATTGGCTTTTAATCAAGCCGTATATAGTGGGGCCTATGTAACCTATATCCAAAATATGCAGTCCAAGAGATTGGCTTTTAATCAAGCCGTATATAGTGGGGCCTATGTAACCTATGTCCAAAATATGCAGCTCAAGAGATTGGCTTTTAATCAAGCCGTATATAGTGGGGCCTATGTGACCTATGTTCAAAATATGCAGTCCAAGAGATTGGCTTTTAATCAAGTCGTATATAGTGGGGCCTTTGTAACCTGTGTCGAAAATATGCAGTCCAAGAGATTGGCTTTTAATCAAGCCGTACATAATGGGGCCTATGTAGCCTATGTCCAAAATATGCAGTCCAAGAGATGGCTTTTAATCAAGTCGTATATAGTGGGGAATATGTAGCATCCATGAAAGTTCTAAACTTCGAGGCGATGAGGAAGAGAGTTTCCTCTATATTTAGATATATAGAAATTATACTCTCTGCACAGCCGACAAGTAAACAAGGTGGGCTGTACATTTTTGCATATCTAAGCTATACAGTTAATGCTTTTGGGTTTTGATTTTTTTCTTTCAATGAAACAACTACGAAAATTCATAGGCTACCATGAGATTGTCACGCGACAAATATACATTAGCAGCACTGTTAGCAGTATACATTGATCGCCTTCCGACAGTGTCTTTGAATTTGATTTCGCAGTCGTACTTCCGTTCTGCTGCTGCATGGACTTACGATGCAAGCAGTGGTGGTGTGTTTGAAGGGTGCCCGGAAGGTGTCCCGATCCGCTCCGATCCGCTAGGGGCACTGGGGGCTGGAGGCTACGCACGGATACACAGACCACAGCTTTCTCGCCGAAAGAGGACTATGCTGCTAAAACAATAATATGTTCTCTGATCGGCTGTGCCCTATAGCATACTCAAAGGTATCCAAAGACAAAGAAGGGTTAGGAAATCAGGTGCAAGTGGCCTCATTACTATTGTTGCTGACAGTGGTCGTAGAAGAACTACATTTAAGTACTGAAGTAGTTATACATTAAAATAAGGGGCCTCTGCAAGATGCGAGGCAGGCACGTCTACGCGATTACTCCTGACGGTGATGCATACCGCACACGGGGAGAAAAGAGCACGCGTGCGACGCCGAAAGTGCTCCTTTCTCATCCAAAAATGTCAGGGTTTTAAATTGGTTAAGCCGGTTATAATGCGAAAGCATAATTTTTCGCAGGTGGACACAACCGCCACGTATATCGAAAGCGCGACTAAGGTTTTCCCTAACCCAGGTAGCCACTTATGCGCGTATTCAACTTTATCATCGTGAATGAATACCCAACAATTCTGGACAAAAGCACTTTTGAACGGGAACCATTTTATGACCGCCATTTTTTCATATATTGTAAGATTTTCCAATATTCAAAATTTTTTCCCAAGAATGCTGGACATGAAAAGTGCCCGATTTCGTCGCACTTCACCATTTTTTCCGTTGCTTCAAACTCCCCGAAATTACGGTAACTACGCTAATTGGAAAGTGTATTCACGCACTTAAGTTAATTAGCTACCTGGTTAGGTTGACACGTATAGTTAGTCACGTTCGCCACGGCTGAGAGTATGTTTCTGAAAAGACTTTTTTTTTTCTATTTCAAGCTCCCTACCTTTAGGAATTCTTTTGAAGTGTTCGCTAAAACAGTTGGTGTGTTGAGCTTTCGATAGTATAGTGTCTAGCTGTAGTCTTCCTTGTGTTATGCAGGCTTCTCTGTTTGGCTTCACTCCCGTAAAATCATGAAATTTTCATAACTTCAATTCATAACTTCAATTTTCATAACTTCAAAAATATTGGCACAAGGATGAGCAAACCAACTTATTTTTACACACTAACGCATCGCAACAAATTGGATGCGAAACTAATTGATTCCAGTTGGTCCAGTGGTGTCCGAAAATGAACGGGTTCAAATTAGAATTCCTATTTTCTTTTTTTTTCCGGGGCAGGTGGTAGGTGCTACAAGACTTAGACCAACCGTTTGCAGCCTGTGCAAGGTTTCTTTCAAAACTTCACTCGCGGCC
Organism: Amblyomma americanum; assembly: GCA_030143305.2. Lineage (NCBI taxonomy): Eukaryota > Metazoa > Arthropoda > Arachnida > Ixodida > Ixodidae > Amblyomma > Amblyomma americanum. The sequence continues at coordinate 88,926 of JARKHS020002547.1, forward strand.
CAACTAGAATCGAACTAACTGTACAGTCAGGAACAAAAGTCTCTGGACCACGTGATCCGCAAATAAAATCAATAACTTTATTATCAGCAGTCGGCTGGAGTCCACACTTGTGGAGACGAAAGAAGAGGATTTTGACTCTCACCTCCTTAATTGTGGTCTCCACCCTGAGGCTAATTGTAATGTTATTGGCGTCGTTTTAGGATCACGCGATACAGAGACTTTTGTCCCCGACTGTATGCCTGTGCGACGGCCAAGATAGGCTCGGAACCAGCCTGTTTTACGGTGGCCGCTGATTTTGATCATATGTGTATTGGAACTACCCGAAAATCATAAAAGGAAAAAAAAAAAAACGCCAGCGCTTGCTTTTTGCCGCTTGAAGAGGCTGATACGATACCTAAAGGAGCAGGGACACCAAATTTCAGTTGCGTGCTTCGTCTTTGGAATGACGCTCAGCGTATTGGAAAACATGGACAGCTACGTGGATTGCGCGACAAAGAGGTAAATAATTTATTTTATTTTTTATTTTTCTCTTGTGCTAGTTCGGTTTCGGTTTCAACGACCGAACGATGGCTGTGACGTCACAGACGATTTGAGTATGGTCGCTGTCTTGTACATTTTAATTCGCACTAACTCTCGCGCAAGCCTGCGCCTGCCCAAGAGTTGGAATCACAAAAAATAAAGAGTCAGCGATTATATTGCAGTTTTTTCATTACTATCATGACCTCAACTCGATTGCCTATATGAGATCACACAGCCAATGTTCGGCTGTTGAAGTGAAAACCGAAACGGCACGAGAAAAAAAAATTAAATTGTAAATTATTTAGCAGGCGAAGGTGAATTCCACGTCGTGACTCATGTACACGGTGTTCTTTAGCCACATTTAAAAGAAATAAACACGCACCCACAGATAACAAACGGTTGTGGCGATTCACCTCTATCTCAATTTTCATTCCATCACTGGTAAAAATATAGAAGTTTTGCGTGAAAGCAAATCATGCGCGTTTCTGTGCGCATTTCACTCATCTTTAATCCGCCAATGCGAGCATGATTCTCGTGAGTAAATAAAATAACTGTAGTGCGTTGTAAGAGTGCAGAATACCTGCAACAGAAGACTAACCTAGAGCACTTTGTGCCTTTATGATGACGAAGACGAGGCTACAATGGGTTATGACGTCTCATAGATTTCTTTCTTGCTGTAACACGGCGGTGAGAGTAGAAATATTCAAAACCAAAAATATGCAACGTACCCCCTTTGACAAAAGTAACCGAGCAATAGCTAGATTTTTGCTTCTAAACCGTATAACGGTGCCGTTACGCCACCCCTGAAGACCGAAAGGTATCAAAACGTGAGGACAAGGGTCCACCTTACTCTGTACAGATTAATAGCTTCATGGCTGCCATAAGTGCTTCGCTACGCGTCTTAAGGAGCAGACCACCTGTGCCCGGTTACTTTTGGTCACTGCCTCCTCTATACTTTCTTAGAGGAGGTACTGCTTTTGGCAAAGACGGTACCACAGAGGACGGTACCTAGTAGGGTAACTCAGCATTCGCCCGTTGAATCAGTCGCTGCACCATCGTGATCATGTTTCACTATCATCATCAAAACGTATGTATGCAAATTGTTTGGATAGCGAGGAGTGTCCTTACTGAGCTTGCTTCCTCTAAACCAAATCAGGCATTGACCGCCCCGAGCAGTCACCAGACGCCGGCTGCCGGCGTGTAATCTCTGCGCCAGCGCTTTCCTCTCCGTCATCTGTTTTCAGTCTGCAGATATCTTTCTCGGCCGCAGTCCTGCTAGCCCCTTATCGGCCCCGGGAGAGCGTCCAGAGATTACACGCGGCGGAATTTTGCCGGGTCGCCCTATCTTTACAAACATCTGATTCGGGTGTTTTGAAGCGGCGCGCTAGTCGGTTCGTCCACTCCCCCCCTTTGGGCCGATCGGCGATCGTAGAGCCGGTTGTGCGACGAGGAAAACCCAGCGCTCGCCACGACCGAGTTTCCTGTCGAACCTAACACCCGTCTTCCCGTAGGCAGCAGCTGCGACGCAACCATGGCGAAGATTCAGTGTACGTGCTCGCATCTCATTTCGTCTCCCTCGAGCGAACAGCGCTCGTATCCACGGTCAGAATCACTCATGATGACCTTCCCGTTGTGTTCTCTTGTGCTTCAGGTGGACCCGTGGTGGACATCCTGGGCGATGAGATGACCAGGTGAGCCGTGTCCTTACGTGGCTCTATCGCAGCGTCAAGGTGGCGCGATCTTGGCTCGTGCATGGCGCGCGAAACAGCCAGATATTTAACTCGCTTTGACTCCAGCCGGCGAGATCGGATGAAAGTTATAGCTCCGCGATTCAAGGGCAGTTGTCCGTGAATCCAATGCTTTATGCCTCGTCATCGACCCCGATCTAAAATGGCGATTTAAATATCCTCGTTGATGCGTTTTGCCAGCGTAAACTTTTCGCTTTTCAGATCTTGTAGTAGTAGTAGTAGTGGTTTATTAAATTAATAATAAAAAGGAAGGAAAAGATTTTTGCTAGCCCCGGCATCTGCCATCGGTACTGAAGCACCTGAGCTGGGGCAGCGGAAATAAAGGATAGCAGGCAGAATGGGGAAATGAAAGAGGTGAGGGGACAGGAAGAGAGGATGGGGGGGAGAGGTAATATACACAAAAACTATTTACACAATAATAAATATGTACAGGTTGCGCTCGTGATTAGTTCATGATGAAGGAAGAATGCAGTTTACGATGTCAGGGTTTTTCGATTCTCTCATAGCAAGCCATATATATGTTCACCGTATTTCGGTTTTTCGCTATTCACTGCGATTGTGCAGAGTTCACTTTGTCAAATTTGAGGAGTCGCTGTCCAATGTACTGACCAAAAAAGACTGGCTCCTAGCAAAGACTGCTGCCAGTTTTTTGAGGTCGGAGCAAATCCTCTAGTTTTCATGCTAAACCGCATCTTCTGTGCATCTGCAGCATGCAATTTCGAATTTGCTCAACATGCATTAGTAATGAACTGTTTTGTGCAGAAATCGAAAGCTGCAATCACATTAAGCGCTCCTAATTTGCATCTATATAAAGCATCTTCAGTAGAAAATTGCTGATGGCTAGAGCAAACGTATTGCCTCTTAAGAGGAGAATGAAGTGCTGATGCCTGCGCTACTGTGGGGTGGCCAAACTGTCGACATGCTAATTCCAGATTGTATGGTTTTCTAGACTGCACTTAATGCGAAGTCAACTGATGTTTTCAAACCCACATAGGTCCCTTGTTCGCATTCTATCAGGCATAGGTCCCTTGCTGCTAGTCTGAATTCACAGGATATCACATCACAACAAAACTAGGTACTGCTTTTTACATATGTCTACGTGACTTTTGGCACGAATGTCACGCATAAGCATTGCAACTAATGTGACATTTCATACTGAAGCGTGATGGTATTTAGAGTTTGGGATTTTGACCATGCAGCTGCTTGCATTGCCTTTTCCACATGGCTAGCAGTGTAGTAAATGCATTGCTTTGCTTTGTTAATGCTATGCAGAGTCATTTGGGACCTTATCAAGGACAAGCTCATTCTTCCATTTTTGGACGTTGAGCTCCACACTTACGATCTTGGCATTGAGAACCGTGACCGCACGGATGACCAAGGTAAATAGTTTCAAGGTGTTCTCAATAGCACATATGCATAGTGAGTCTATAATCGTGCTCAAAAACAGCATGTGAGCCTGTTTATGCGTCATGAGTTATCGCCAACTTTGTCTGCCGGAAAATTTATTAAATTATTTACTGGTAGTAATGATGCTGTAGAACTTGTAGCCCCTTTATTATTAACATTACAACGCATCATTGGCGGACTGATTGTCAAGAATTGCTTGAGAGAATAAAATTAGCCCTGAAATGACTGAGTGCAGGTAGCTTCCTCTGCGCCTTGTATTTATGAGCTGTAGAAATTCTTCTGAATAACCTTTTTTAATTTACACCTTTCTCTTGTAGAATAGCAAAGCAGCAGGATGAAAGCATGCAAGCCTATGGTGTCCAAGTGCCTTAAGAAAAGCTTGTGGAACTTGCTGTCTGTCACCAGACGCATGTAATTTTCTACACACTCGTTCAGGCCACTGAGAGTATCTTGTCCCAGAGGGGTCTTAGCTCCTGGATATGGCGACAGTATTAGCTGTTGTTAATGCGTTCTTGTTTGTCCTATCCTGTGTAGTGTCTTTTTCTACTCGTTGTTTCTCAATGTATTACCAACTGGCCCAACATTCTGGGGCATCTCATGTAGCCATGGGATTCAAGTAATTACGCAAGTCCTCTGTTGTTGGCTTTTGTGCCCATGTAATACAGTGTAACAGTTACCCGTAACTAAAATGTTCCAAATAACTATAAGCCTGAAAGACCTTTGCACATTTTCCTTAACAACGCTTACTGTCTCTGCCCCTATGCAGTGACTGTGGACTGTGCCCATGCCATCCAGAAGTACAAGGTAGGCATCAAGTGCGCCACCATCACGCCCGACGAAAAGCGAGTCACCGAGTTCAAGCTCAAGCAGATGTGGCGCTCACCCAATGGGACCATCCGTAACATCCTGGGCGGCACTGTGTTCCGCGAGGCCATCATCTGCAAAAACGTGCCACGCCTCGTCTCGGGCTGGACTAAGCCCATCGTCATCGGCCGCCACGCTTACGGAGACCAGTACCGGGCCACCGACTTTGTTGTCCCGGGGCCTGGAACGCTCGAGATCAAGTTTACTCCCAGTGCAGCTGGTGAGCCTGCATTGGAGTTCAAGGTTCACGAGTTCCAGAAGACTGGAGGCGTTGCTATGGCCATGTTCAATACTGACGAGGTGAGTGGTGCTAAATTACTTTGTCTTTACTCGAGAGCTGTCTGCCACACACTTTGTAATCGGGGTCCTTAATAGTAGCTGTATATCATTTGCTGTCCTCATGCTCTTTGTCGTTCTGCTCTTCAAAGCCCTGCCCAGACTGTCAGGGTAAATTAAACAAACCCTCAAGCGAGCAAGCAAACAGTTATTTTGAAATCGTTAACCTCTCAAATCGTGAAAATCAGGCATGAACTTCAGTGCATTATGGGCCATCCATTCACATTTTGTTTGGTAGGTTTAAGGGCTGAGTTGCTGCACTGCAGCTCGTGAGAGAAATAGATTTGCAGAAAAAGGATCGAATTTTGAAAAAATATATATATATATGAAAAACCGACATAATCTGTCTTCTCCTCTGAACTCTCAATGAAGTGAGAATGCTATACTAACTTTCTCTGTAGAGGCGATGCAAGGAAAAAGGAGCATATAAACAAAACAAATGAATGATTTTCCAAGGAACTTCATTTTAGTGTGCTCGGACACATGGTTAGGCCGTTTGAAAAGTGACAACTAGTCAGTGTTGGTATACGGAGTAATTTGAGAAGTTGACTTAAACTGAATGGGAAAACTAGCAAATTTGGCAACCAGCATTTGCCTCTAAGGCCCCATAACGCCTTGTGAAACTTGAAGCTACACTGCAAATTCTTGCATCACAGCGAAGTGTTGGAATAAAAAAAGTACAAATGGTGAAAATATTTATTGCAAAAACAGCCCAAAACACTACCAAAACATAATTTCCAGCCAAGACAAGCACAGAGAAGGTGACATTTAATGCAGTGCTTTTGCACACCACTTTTTAGTGCTTTCAGCACTGTGAAACGTAACCATATGTCAGTCAGCTATGCTTTTGTATTATGGTCAAGGCTCCTATGAACATTCTTGTGGAGCATAATGAACTTGCAGTTCTCAGAACTTGAAAGCCTTTTCTCTGCTCCTGAAAATTTCATTTTCTAATTACCGTTATAAATTCACCTAAGAAAGATGAGGGCCACAGTAAAGATAAGACTACAGAGTTAAGCGTGTGTGCACAATATTCATTTTTGATCTTTTTCACTTGTCTCTGAACATTTTTTCTTGTTATTGCTGTGCATGAACTCCCACTAGAGAGGATGTACATGTACACACGTGCGGGGTGACCCTGTCCCACAGCTTCTTATTGTTCCTCTTATCACTTCTCACTGTGCAGTCCATTCGAGACTTCGCCCACAGCTCCTTCAAGTTCGCACTGCAAAGGGAGCTCCCACTCTATCTCAGGTGTGTGGGGGTCTCTTTATCTCTCTCTTATCTTTGGCACTGTTGTTCTCTTGGAAGCACATATCAGGGTGTCGATGGCAACTCCTTTTTTCATTTCTCTTTGCAGTACCAAGAACACAATCCTCAAGAAGTATGATGGCCGATTCAAGGACATCTTCCAGGATATTTACGACAAGTAGGTTTTCTGCCCCCCCTCTTTTTTTCTAGCAGCTTCTCTCTCATTATGAATTGGGTAAAGAGTTGAAAATGTAATTTAATGAGTCATGGCTGAGTGCTGGGCTCATTGATTCAGTCAGTCTTTGGGGAGCCAGTGCACGCCAAACCATGCTTATTATTACTTCTAGTATGCTGTCTTTAACGCTGCTCAGAAAAATCAGTGTAAACAGGAATGTAAAAGACTACTGTGATTCTTTTCAGTACACAGTAAGCCTACAATGTACTATCAGCTTAAAATGAAATGCTAACAAGACAACTGAAAGATGAACAGCAACATGAGAAGATCATAGCTGGAGGATGCTGAAAATTAGTGAAGGTTAATTTCACTTCGAAGGCACGAAGACTGTTCTTAAGTTTTAACCAACATCCCTTGTGTTTCCTGTCCAGAAGCTAATATGTTTGTGTTGGCATTTAAATTCTCTTGTTCATGTGGCATTTGTTGCTGATAGTGCATTATAAGGCTTATGAAGCCTGCTACACATTCTGCATACCTGTATATATCTTTTTTAGTGCCTAAAATGTTTTTTGTGTGACCAGATTACCTCAATCTACCATGTATGTTTTGCCCGCAAAGTAATGTGACTGAACCACTGAATAATGCTTCCTTCTTCATGATGCTAACCACAACCTTACAACTTTTGAGGCTTCTGCAGTGACCAGCATTGTGTTTTTGCGTTGCAAAGTATGCTGGTGAATGGTTATTTATTGTCATTTATAAAATTAAGAAGCTGCAAAACACTGTTGCTCATACTAGGTACCACTGTGTTCCACCACCTGCCACAGTAGGTCAGTGTCTATATGTATTAAGTTGTTGAGCACAAGTTCACCGGTTTGATTCCGGTCACCATGCCTGCACTTTGATGGAAGCCAAATGCAAAAATGCCGATGCACTGAGACTTGGGCACACATTAAAGAACCCTCCATTGCAGCATAGACCACATATCCCCGCAATGCTGCTTCGGCACATAAAAATTCAATAAAAAAGCAAGCCACATTTCCCTTGCCTTCTTTTGAATGCAGGGAGTACAAGCCTCAGTACGAGAAGCGTGGCATCTGGTACGAGCACCGTCTCATCGACGACATGGTTGCTCAGGCCATGAAGTCGGAGGGAGGCTTCGTTTGGGCCTGCAAAAACTACGACGGTGATGTGCAATCTGATGCCGTGGCGCAAGGTGCGTTGTGCAAGCTTTCAAACAGACCCTGGAGTGCATTTCTGAGACCAGCGTCAAAACAGATGCATCGAATCTTCTTTGTTTCATTACCTGCCGCATTGGCTCACTGGTTTTGGCGTTCGGCTGGTGATCCCAAAGTCGCAGGTTCGATACGGCCGCGGTGGCTGTATTTTGATGGAGGCAAAATACAAAAACGTTCATATGCTGTACAATGTCAGCACACGTGTCGCTCTGAAAGGTCAAAACCCCACAATTTACTATTTATTTTTCTACTTCATTTTGCACTTTGCATGGAACAACTGCGCAAGCTCTCTAAATGATGCACTCACGAATGTGCATCACTGCACTGGTCACTGCTACTGTGTTGATGATTGGCCAGGAGTGGTGGTGAAATGGTAAAAACCTCACCAAGTATAAAACACTGTTTTGCAAAGCTTCATAACTTTATATATTAGCATTGCCACAGCAGTAAATACATGCTGTACTAAGTAAGATTTTAACATATTTTTATTCAGCTGTCGCAAAACCGTTTTACTGACTCGAGCATAGCAAATGTGGATATGCATGCTAAGTATGGTAGCACTGTATAGTACCAAATATTGAATGGAGGACAGGACACATGCTTGTAGCTCTCAGAGATGCGCAAAGCATGAATTCCAGTGTTAAAGAGCGCAAGTTTGAGGTTGCACAGGGTGTTCCAAGTTGTTTTTGTAGAATCCTGATGATACAATCACAGCTTATGCAAATTACGGTATGATACGTGTACTGCTTACATTGTGCAGGATTTCGGGTGTTCCGAACAATATTCCACTTGTCTGTGGATGATATGAACTTGGGAGCCAGCCACACAGTATGCATTGCAAGCACCGAGGGGTGGCGCGCAGCGTAAATAAATCGCACTAACCATAAACAGGTCTTGAATGCACCTCTCGTGTTTCATCGTGTCCGTTTTTTTCATTTTAATACTATGTAGGAATTTTCAGGTGGACACAAATATTTTCCGCGACCTCATCAGTTTCATATCATCAAGATTGTGCTGTAATACCCATCCTTTTTCCAGTCCTCTAGTCTGTCATTTGAGGTTTGAAATGTTAACCTGCCTTCACATTAGAAGTGGCACACAGGCACCGTGCAAAGTGTTCAGGCACTACGATGCAGTTCACAATTTGACGTTTCACTCCAAAGCACTGGTTCGTTAAAAACAAAATTCAGAGTGAACCAAAAATTACGTGCCTGCATACCACACGCATGCATGCCACATGTAATTTGCAGGTTATGGCTCCCTGGGCATGATGACGAGCGTGCTCGTATGCCCCGATGGCGAGACACTGGAGGCTGAAGCCGCTCACGGCACCGTGACGCGCCACTACCGGCTGCACCAGAAGGGACAGGAGACTTCAACAAACCCCATTGGTACGCACACAGAATTGCATTAGCGAGTCCTTGAGTTGACTATTGAACCCACTCGTAGCGTGCCGTCAGTTTCAGTTTATTTCATTTCAACTCCTCGTTTGCATCAAAACGAGAGTACAGGCACTCGAGAAAGGGGCTGCTTGATAAAATTCCAATGGCCATGCTACAAGACAGTGAAAGGCAGTTTAACACAAACAGTATATGCAGTCCAAAAGTGAAACCAAGCTAAGCAAACTAGGAGTAATGGAAAAAAGAACCAGTCACTATTTCATAAACCATACCCAACTACTGTAGGCCATGTGCACCTCACTCGGTCACTTTTATGATCCAAGTTTAGACATGATCACTCACAGGACATACCTTGTGGTTGGTGCTCTTTGGTCACAGCTGCAACTTGCATAAAAAATCGTCATTATTGCCCCTACTGTAGATACTGCGAGACATGTATGGACAGTGTTGCCCGAAAATGACTGTTTGGCAGTGTACTGCCTCTTTGCCTCTATTCAGATTTCTTCAGCCTTTAACAGACTTAAACTTCGTGCAGCGTCCATCTTTGCCTGGACAAGGGGACTCGCGCACCGGGCGAAGCTGGATGGCAACAATGAGCTGGCTATCTTCTGCAGCTCGCTCGAGGCCGTCTGCATTGAGACCATTGAGGCCGGCTACATGACCAAGGATCTGGCCATCTGCAGCAAGGGCATGTCTGGGTATGTTGGCTGAGCACAGAGGATCTGTGCAATGTCTAGCATTGCAGAGCAACATTAAGTGCAGCTTTAAGCTTAACGGGAAGTACTGATCGGCAGATGCACACTGCACTTCTTGTGCGTTACTGCTTAATTTTGTGAACTGACTGGAGTACCAAGTTGTCTGTCATACACTAGGCATGGACGGCTCTTCACATCGGACATGAGCGTTGTTCTTGTTCAAAACCATCAATGTGAACATGAACGAAACAACAGGTGCCCTTGCAGGCAAATATGAAAACTAAAAACAAGTTATTTTTTAAGTAGTTTACATTTCAATTCATGCTGCACAGAAGGACATGCTGACAAAGCATAACTGCCAACTTCTGCGCTGACAGTGGCTTTGCATCCGTGAAACTCTGATCATAACTGGCGTCGTGTATATTCGCTTGCTCAGTTCTTCACAAGCCAGTCTTCTTTACCAACATAGCCAGGAATGGTCTGGCGCAAGCAAACAGCAAAGAGCTGTCATGCTGTATGATCAGGAGAAGGCTGATGCTTTTTTTGTGGCCAAGCACTGCCAATTCTGAGCCGGGCTGGACTGAGTTAAGATGTGGCAGGCATAAATGTCGAAAGTCTGTGAGCCACACCACAAGCGAGGCTGATAGCAGGGCACGTAGGCAAGACCTTTTCTGAAGAAAGTATAAATTACTTTGAATTCATCTCCTACTGGTTGTCTTTTCACCACGAAGTTACTCTATTTCATGACATTTCGCTCGGCAGCAAGAAAAAAGGGTAACGATGCCTTGCCAACAAAAGCGGACAGTTCCGAGTTTAAGGTAACATTGTTAGTATAGTACAGGATGCAACTAGCAAGTACAAACACCTGGTTTTCAGGAGCTGCACAGCTGATGCATTGCTAATCTGCGCTGAACAAGCAAAGGACTTTACCTGCATACTAAAGCATAGCAAGCACATACGTTAAAGGTAGCTAATTATGAGGGAAAAGGAAATGCAGATATCAGAATCTGTTTTAGGACTGTTTGTTGTAACAAGCATTTGAGGTGAGTAACCTTGTGCATTTAGTGCTAATATTGCTGCTTGAATTTAAACATGGATGACACTAGCTGAGATTAATGAAAAAAAATGCCTCACAATAGTTCATGAATTTTTCTGTGCCTTGCATTAAGTCCTTATTAGTTTCTCGGGGACTCGTGGCTTGGGCTGAGACAGTTTTTATGTTTAGTTTCATTGCGGCTAAGAAATGTAGCATTTGATTGTAGTTGAATGGCAGTGAGCTCACCAGCAGTCGCATTTGCTTATTTGCAGGGTCCAGCGCAGCGACTACCTCAACACATTTGAGTTCCTCGACAAGCTTGCCGACAACCTGAGGAAGAAGCTGGGCAAATGACTAGGCCGCCTGTGAAGTTGTAGGGGTTCATCTTACTGTCTACTTCCAAACTGTCCGCGGTGACTACGGTCAGGAGTGAATGGACTGTGTGTACAATGAGATTGACACACTGCCGACAGAGCTAAACGCGATTCGTCAGCCAAGCTACACCATCTGTGAGCAGTGCACCGTGCAAACATGTCCAAACCTACGGAGTGGGATACCTGAATCTCAAAGTTTGACAAGGGACTTTTGTCTTCCCATATCACGATGATGACTCAGACATCACAGATGACATGGAAGCACTTTAGTTCTGATATGATCACTGGTTGCACAATAGTATTTTTGAAAACCAAGCACACCCCATGAGCTCGCAGAAATTTTAAAACATTGCAGCGACAGTAGCAGCACTTTAATCTGCTCATAAAATACGTTGTCAGTGGGTTCTAGGCAGATGTAATGGTACCAGTTCTGACTAGCAACTACTATACACTTATGTCTGCTAAAGTTAAGCTTTACATCCATTACATTCACCGTCATTGCAACCTAATTTGTGTTCCATGCACTCCTGACCTTGTCCCGCAGACTGTTGCATTTCTTGTCTCTCTGAGAGCAACTTCCGGTGGCCATATTTCTCCGAACCCCCCTTCATTGTGGTGCATTATACACGAACTGCTCTGTATACTATAAAGGAGAAATATATTTTTACATTTATATCTAGAGCTTGTCTCGTGGTACAGTGTCTAACATGCTCAAGTGACTTTCTAATGGGCACAGGTCTACAAAAGTGGAACAGAAGTGGCCTGATATGTGCTTCAAGGAACAAGTTTTCCATCTGAAATGCACACAGTTGCTCTTACATACAGGCGTATGCAAGTCAACTTTAAATTGTCGCTGGCATTTCCCTCAATTGTTTGACCCAAAATGATAGGCACCTTCAAAAGTAGGGCCACTGTGCAATGGCAAAGCTCCACAAAGGGAACATATTCGTAGAATGTTAGGTTCATCACCATCAACGCCCAGAAAACAGCCACTGCTAGATAAAGATCAGTCTTTCCTCTCCAACTTCCACTTTTTTGTGTCAGCATCATTCATTCACATAGTCTTCTGCTAAGGTGTGCTGTAGGATGTCAGTGCACTTTAGAAATCCTCAGGTGGTAAAAATTATTCCAGAGCTCTCCCCTACAGCACCTCTTTCTTCCTTTCTTTTCAGAGTCCCTCCTTTATCCCTTCCTGTAGGCGCAGTTGAGTGTCCACAGAGATGTGAGACAGATATTGCAGCATTTCCTTTCCCCAACAACCAATTTTGAATTTTGTCCTCTCATCCCTTGGCTACTTGTCTTGCACTCATTCCATTTGGGGTGCCTTTCATTGCACATCAGTTATCAACTACAAATTTTTCACATTACATGCAACAGAAGCTTCAAGGTGGCTGAAAAACTGCACGGCAGCGGAAGACAACCTTGACTTTGTGACTCACCCAGGACGACACCCTGGTACCCGACTTTTACATGTGGGGTGCAAGAACATTCACTCTTTTCAACATTCTGACAAAAGTACTGTATTCATCAAATTTTAAGGCAGGCACTCTGTTATTTTTTAGCTGAAAACAGCCTCGTGTTCTAGATACAAAACCAATCCATTTTACTATTTTCTTCTGAACCTCAGAAAAGGTGGTTACATTAAAATTGGGGCAGCCACTACAATCGAGAAATAGGTTCAATTTCTGTCCAAGTGAGAATTCAGTTTGATAGGTCTGCTAGGAGTGCTAATATTTAGGCAACAATAACAGTAACAGGCATTTACTATTCCACTAGAGAGATTCTGCAACCATTTTATTCCTTGGAAGCAAACAACCTTTCAATGATCCATGTCCAACATCAACATTTGCCAAAGCTCTTTTGCAAAGCTTGCACATTTTGGCCTTGGTGGACATCTGCAACTGTGGTTAAAAAAAAATGAAAATTGGTTTTGGGGAAAAGGAAATGGGGCAGTGTCTGTCTCACATATCAGTGGACACCTGAACCACCCCATAATGGAAGGGACTAAAAGAAGAGAGGAAGAAAGGTGTGGCAGTGGAGGACTCCCCAATAATTTTTACCACCTGGAGATCTTTAATGTGCACTGACATGGCGTAGCACATCCTCCATTGAAACACAGCTGCAGTGGTTGGGTTCGAACCTGGGTACTCCTGATCAGTAACCAGCATCTTAACCACTGAACCATGGCCCTGCTATAATTTATAAGTTTTTATGCACAGACATCTTCCTGGCCTTAAAGAATGCAGGTCCTATGGCAAACAGAACTTAAAACCTGTCTAGACCATCTCAAGGCTTAGAATGTTGCATGTAACAAGATGCATCCCTGCTGCAAAAAGAAAAATCCTTTCAACAGGAGCTCTAGGCACACTGCTGAGATGCCTGGCTGATCTCTAGCAAATGTACCTGAAACACAGGCAACGCAACCCCACGTGCCTTGTCAGTACAAGCAAGTGGCACTAAATTTGCAAGCAGAACCAACAAAACTACTGGTGAGATAAACAGAAATCCAACCTCATTTGGCTAGATATGAAGGTAGTCTGCCATGAAACCAACAAAGATTAAAATTGAAGATGAGCAAAAAGTATGCCTAAATCTAGCCACACAACAGCCACCAGCAAGTGAATGATGAATTTCGCTGGTCGCCAATCGGAAATGTCTACTGCACCAAAATGAATTTGCTGTTAGGCAAGAACACCTCTCCTTGAAAGACCTGTACTACAGATTCGGCTGCATGACATCTACAAAACTTCAAGACATCACAGCATCGCAGGAGCAGCCCACCTGAACCTGGCATCTATTAGTTGAAAAAAGACTAAAGTTTGTTCTCTGTTAGGCTTACGCAAGCCACTGCAGAGAAGGCAAACTGTTAAGGTTTTTATGTGGGCATGGTTGGACCCATCAGTGCTCAAGCTGAATTGGGTGTACTCATCAGGAAACTACAGTTCCATCATTTAACCAGACAGAGACAAATGCGGGCGTTTGTCAGTGCGTGCAGGTTGCCCCTGTTCACGAATGGCAATCCAGTAACTAGCAGAAGCAATATTTTGAAGGATACAAGTGGCTGTCATCAAGAGTAGGAAACACGTCAAACCGAGGTGACTACGATAAGATCTGAACAGCCAGCAGTGCAATGCACAAGATCGCATCGAGTTTAAGTTCAAGACAGCATGGCCGCATGCCATACTTATATATTCTTTCAAAATAAAGTGGCCAACCAGACTGTCAGATGCTTCGATGCATCCACAAGTAAAAAAATAGAATGGATGTTGATTTGAGCAGCAGATGCACTGCAGGCAATGAGACCAGAAATCTGGCAACGGGAAGTAAATTATCTTGCTGAAAAGACATCCTGTCTTCCTTTCGCAGCATCATTAATGAAGCAACTCATGGACCTGCACCTGTGCTTACGGTGAATACAGGGACATTGATTCAACAACGACGGTGTCGGTGTCACTTCTGTCGTAGATGCAGAGACTATGACATAAGATCACGGCAAAATGCACTTGGTGCTGAACAAATTGGCCCATCACATCTCCGAAAACCAGCAACAGATCGCTCTACTGGTGACGTTGAACGTCAGTGACTTGAGCTGTCAGTGACTGTCGCATGCACTTGAGACTGTGCATGCCAGACATGGCATAAAAAGCATCTGTGACGCAAGCTGCACAATTTTAAAGGCACAGGCTATCTACTATTCTTCAGAAGCTGGCATTCTGTGCACACTGGCTGCGTCGACAGCACGTGACAGTGTTCGCTGTACACCCCGAACATCCTCGAATGCTCGGCGTCGTCCGAGTCGTCGTCAGCGGGGCACCCCGAGCAAACGTTTAGAGAGTCCAAAAGGATGACCAGCTTGGCGACGTCTTTCAGATCGTTCACACGAACAACAGGTGACTCGAGGCAGTGTTCTACGGGCACCAGACGTCCCATCGCGTTCACCGTTACCTCCAAATTGTCGTGGACGACGACCGCCTTTTCGACGACCACGATCGCGTCGATGACGCACATCTTGCACAAGGCAATGAGTTCGACGCCGCTGCAGTGAACGCTCCAGCCGCACAGGTCCTTGCAGTCTGCAAGACTCGCCCTGAGCGCAGCGAAACGTTCATCCTGCATGACGTGCTCCTGCGACTCCAACACCGTAGCCAAGTGCCGGCGTTTTCTCTTGCCATTCTGCGGCTGTTCGACGTCGCTTGCAAGGCACAGAGTTGGCACGGCTCCGGGCCTGAGCCCCCAGCGACCGCGCGGAATCTGCACGAGGTTACCCTGGACAAGGTGCTCGTAGTTCTTAATCAGGTCATCATCCGCAAAGTGCAAGTTGCAGACTATGCTTTTCGCACCCAGGGTCGTCCCTTTGCGAGCGAGTGCGACGCTCCATTTAGCGGCTAGCGAAGCGTCCTTCGGCACGCCGAAGAAGTGCCGCCCTTTCGAAGTGGTCGCATCGTACCCACTTCGACAACCGTATGCCGAGCACTTGGGCATTTTCGTCAAGGAAGCCACATATCGCCACGAAACGACGAGAACGAATTCAATGCACTTCGTAAACTTCGCACAGCTGCGTTTCGCGGCAGAAAGCTTGCTTCCGCTTCCGCTGCGAGTGAAACGCGACTAGTAGGTGAGTGACCAAACCTCCATATTGTAAAACTATTACACAATTGCCATTATTTACATGACTTATACGACTAAAAGTAACTTACTGTGTATAGCATTTATATAATACCCGTTTCAGTTTTAGGTTATCTTAAATTACATAGACGGATGGACAGATAGACGTACTAGTTCGGTACAGACGGACGGACGGGGACAGACAGTTTTTAGGTGCTAGCCTCAACCTACGCACTTTTTCTCCTAATCTTTTTCCTAGCGGGATACAGCCGTAGGCGTGCACAGGGCGGCGACGTTCATGATAGCGCTGCTGAGAACAATAGGGGAGAAAATTTGCCCTCCCTCATGCCGATAGAATGAGGGGCACTGTCACCCTTGCCCCCCTCCTCTGTACATGTCTACAGATACAACTCTGGAGCGAAGCGGCAAATTTCTCTCAAAGCACTGCGCGATGTCAGTGCTCGTTAAAGAACCCCTGCTAGTCGAATTTATTCCCCACTAGGACACCTCTTTCTCTCTTTGTTCTCCGAGTCCCTCCATTATCCCTTCCCGTAGGCGCCGTTCAGGTGTCCACCGAGATGTGAGACAGCTACTGCACCGTTTCCTTTCTCCAACAACCAATTTTCAATTTTTTCCTCTCATCGCTTGGCTACTTGTCTTGCACTCATTATATTTGGGGTGTCCTTCATTGCACATCAGTTATCAACTACAAATTTTCACATTACATTCAACAGAAGCTTCAAGGTGGCTGAAAAACTGCAGGGAAGCCCCTTGACTTTGCGACTAACCCAGGAGGACGGACACCCTGGTACTTGACTTTTACATATGGGGTGCAGGAGCATTCACTCTTTCCAACGTACTGACAAAAGTACTGTATATTCATCAAATTTTTAGGCAGGCACTCTTTGTTATTTTTTAGCTGAAAACAGTTCATGTTTTACTATTTTCTTCTGGACCTCAGAAAAGGAGGGTTACATTAAAATAGGGGTGCCACTACAATGAGGAAATAGGTGCAGTTTATGTCCAAGTGAAAAATTAGTTTGATAGGTCTGCTATGAGTGCTAATATTTAGGCAACAATAACAGTAACAGGCATTTACCACTCCACTAGAGAGACTGTGCAACCATTTTATTCCTTGGAAGCGAACAACCTTTTAATGATCCATGTCCAACATCAAAATTTACCAAAGCTTTTGCAAAGCTTGCACATTTTGGCCTTGGTGGACACCTACAACTGTGCTAAAAAAATGAAATGAAAATTGGTTTTTGGGAAAGGAAATGGCCCAGTATCGGTCTCACATATTGGTGGACACCTGAACCACACCATAAGGGAAGTGATAAAGGAGGGACTAAAGGAAGAAAGAGGTGCTGTAGTGGAGACTCCAGAATAATTTTGACCACCTGGGGTTCTTTACACTGACATGGTGGTCATCTTTACACCTACAAGGCACAGGGGTTCCTTAGTGTTTCACCTCCATCCAAACACAGCCGCCAAGGTTGGGTTCGAACCCGGGCCAGGTACTCCGGATCAGTAGCCAAGCACCCTAACCACTGAGCCACCGCAGCGGGTTATATTTTACAATAAGTTTTTACGCACAGACATCTTCCTGGCCTTAAAGGATGCAGTTTCCACGGAAACAGAGCTTAAAACCTGTCTAGACCGTCTCAAGGCTTAGAGTGTTGCATGTACCAAGATGCAGCTCTGCCGCAGGAAAGAAAAACCCTCTCAACAGGAGCTCTAGGCACACTGCTGAGATGCCTGGCTGATCACTAGCAGATGTACCTGAAACACAGGCAACACGACTCCATGTGCCTTGTCAGTAAAAGCAAGTGGCACTAAATTTTCAAGCAGCACCAAGAAAACTACTGGTGAGATAAACAGAGATCCAACCTCTTCATTTGGCTAGACATGCAGGTGGTCTACCATGAAACCAAAGAAGCCATTCTATACGTGGTAGTGTTCAAGATTGAATGAATGTATGAGCTGTTTACTTAGAAAGGGAGGCTCAAGGCCGTTTGTTGGGGAAATGGGTCGTTAAGGAAGGGAAAAAAAGGGGTCTATTGATGCATGAAGGGACCGCATGGGTGGTCTACCCACGCTTTACACTGCTTTGTAGAGGCCACTTATCTTAGCATATTTGCCAATATCTTCCAAGATGCCGTTCACTCCGGCTCTGGTCAATGCATGAAAGTCCTCGCCATCGATGGGAAAATCATGCTTGGTGAAGAGGTCGTCGCGTCCCTTGTGGAACTCCGAACAATGCCAAACTAGGTGATACAGGCCAGCATGGCACATACAGCCACAGCACGGGCCCTTCACAACGTCAATATTGACCCCTTGATGCCAGAGAAGGCCGGTAAGCCATTTACGGATGATGTTTGGTGTGTAAGCGGCATCGGCGATGATCTTATTAATGAAGATGTGCTCATGCCGTGTGAGAGCAGCTGAGGTATCAAGGTAACCCAGTGGTGTAACGGTCGTAAGTTGTGCACGGCTCCTCTGTTTGGCACGCTCTAGTCTGCACATTAGGTCAGCCAAGTTGGACATATCAGCAGGGTCGTCGGTAATAACAGGGCATTCCAGCGGAAGGAACCAGACACTCTCCCAAGCCACGTTGCGAGCGAACTGGCTCCAGTCGTCATCCCCCGTGCGTCCAGGGGTTCATGCGAGGCGGATGCACACGTTAAGTTTTGAGAGCGTTCTGATTATAGAAGTAATCTGCTGTGCAATTGGGTGGGTCGAGAATGGTTTGTGGAGCTCGCATACAGCTTCATGTGAATCAGAGTATACAGATTTTGTGCGATATGTCAGTTTGTAGCAACTGATTGCCGACCAGAACGTGTTCCACCTGCAGTAGAGCGCCATATATAGTGGGCAGCTTCCCTTCCTTTATGCACCCATTGGCTTCACAAATAGTACGGCAGCCGTTGAAATTGAGATTCTCACGGCTGCGCCATGCCATCAATATGGCGGCGTCTTTAAAGGATGCATCTACGTATATGTCCTCCTCATCTTGTCTCCTCATCATCAGCGGCCGTGTGTCGAGCTAGGTGGAGCCGTGCTGCCGTTTGTGCTCTGGGCGGAGCCGTACGTCTGTTGAAGAAGAGCAAAAAGTATGCCTAAATCTAGCCACACAAGAGCCACCAGCAAGTGAATGGTGAATTTCGCTGGTCAGCAATCAGAAACGTCCACTGTACAGAAACAAAATGAATTTGCTGTTAGGCGAGAACACTTCTCCTTGAATGACCTGTACTATGGACTCGGCTGCATGACATCTACAAAACTTCAAGACATCACAGCATCGCAGGAGCAACCCACCTGAACCTGGCATCTATCAGTTGAAAAGGAACTAAAGTTTGTTTCCTGTTAGTTAAGCTTACGCAAACCACTGCAAGAAGACAAACTGTGAAGGTTTTTATGCAGGCATGGTTGGACCGATCAGTGCTCAAGCTGACTTCTGTGTACTCATCAGGAAACTACAGTTACACTAATGCACCAGACAGAGACAAATGGGGGTCGTTTGTCAGAGTGTGCAGGTTGCCCCTGTTCACGAATGGGAATCCAATAACTTGCAGAAGCAATATTTTGAGGGATACATGACGTTGCCAATTAGGAAAAATAAATAAGTGGCTGTCATCAAGAGTAGGAAACATGCCAGCCACAGGTGGCTACGATGAGATGTGAACAGCCAAGAGCGCAATACACAAGATCACACTGAATGTCAGTTTAAGACAGCATGGCCGCATGCCATACTTATACTATATTCTTTAAAAATAAAGTGGCCAACCAGACTGTCAGATGCTTCGACGCATCCACAAGTAAAAAATAGAATGGACGTTGAATTGAGCACTGCAGGCAATGAGATCAGAAATCTAGCAACGCGAAGAAAAATATCTTACTGAAAAAGCATTTTGTATTCCTTTCGCCGCATCATTAATGAAGCAATTCATGGATCGGCACCTGTGTTTACAAGGAATACAGGGACATTGAATCAACAGCGATGGTGCCGGTGTCACTTCTGTCACAGACGCAGAGGCTATGACGTAGGATAACAGCAAAATGCACTTGGTGCTGAACATATTGGCCCATCGCACCTTTGAAAACCAGCACCAGATCGCTCCACTGGTGACGTTGAACGTCAGTGACTTGAGCTATCAGTGACTGTGTCATGCAATTGAGACTGTGCATGCAAGACATGGCATAAAAAGCATCTGCCACACAAGCTGCACAATTTTAAAGGCACAGGCTATCTACTATTGTTCAGAAGCTGGCATTCTGTGCACACTGGCTGCGTTGACAGCACGTGACAGTGTTCGCTGTACACCCCCAACATCCTCGAATGCTCGGCATCGTCCGAGTCGTCGTCAGTGGGGCACCCCGAGCAAACGTTCAGAGAGTCCAAAAGGCCGACCAGCTTGGTGACGTCTTTCAGATCGTTCACACGAACAACAGGTGACTCGAGGCAGTGTTCTACGGGCACCAGACGTCCCATCGCGTTCACCGTTACCTCCAAATTGTCGTGGACGACGACCGCCTTTTCGACGACCACGATCGCGTCGATGACGCACATCTTGCACAAGGCAATGAGTTCGACGCCGCTGCAGTGAGCGCTCCAGCCGCACAGGTCCTTGCAGTCTGCAAGACTCGCCCTGAGCGCAGCGAAACGTTCATCCTGCATGACGTGCTCCTGCGACTCAAACACTGTAGCCAAGTGCCGGCGTTTTTTCTTGCGTTTCGGCGGCTGTTCGACGTCGCTTGCAAGGCACAGAGTTGGCACGGCTCCGGGCCTGAGCCCCCAGCGACCGCGCGGAATCTGCACGAGGTTACCCTGGACAATGTGCTCGTAGTTCTTAATCAGGTCATCATCCGCAAAGTGTAAGTTGCAGACTATGCTTTTCGCACCCAGGGTCGTCCCTTTGCGAGCGAGTGCGACGCTCCATTTAGCGGCTAGCGAAGCGTCCTTCGGCACGCCGAAGAAGTGTCGCCCTTTCGAAGTGGTCGCACCATACCCACTTCGACAACCGTATACCGCGCACATGGGCATTTTCGTCAAGGAAGTCACATATCGACACGAAACGACGAAAACGCGCTCAACTGGCTCAACTCACTCCGAGGCCGAGCTGCGTTTTGACTTTGAGTCTGCATTCGCGGCTAAAGAGTTTGCTTCCGCTTCCGTTGCGAGTGAAGCGCGACTAGTAGGTGAATGACCAAACTGCCATATTGTAAAATTATTAAACAATTGCCATTATTTACACGACTTAGAGAGCTAAAATGAACTTACTGTGTATAGCATTAATATTATACCCGTTTTGTTTTCAGGTTATATTAGATTACATAGACGGATAGACAGACAGACGTAGTTCGATGGACAGACGGACGGACGGGGACAGACAATTTTTTTGTAGCGGAGTGTTTTTAGCTCCGTCTATCGGTCTATCCCAAAAGACTGCAGCATCGACGCTTCCCAATCTAAGTTAAAGTTTTTCTCCCAATATTTTTCCTAGCGGGATACAGCAGGTCTCTCTGTAAAGGGAGGGAGCGGGGGACGACGTTCATGACAGCGCTTCGAGTCTACGCAGAGAACAATAGGGGAGAAAATTTGCCTTCCCTCAAGCCGATAGGGTGAGGGGGCACTGTCACCCTTGCCCCGCTCCTGTGTGCATGTTTATGCATACAACCCTGGAACGAAGCGGCAAATTTCTCTCAAAGGCCCTTCAGCCAATGACGTCGCTCGATTCTCATGACATCATGGTTAAACCTTTTGGGCCTGCTTGCCTGACATAGCAGGGTTGCCAAAGAGGATTTACCACGCCTTAACCGGGTTAACCACAGCGTCATGAAAATCGGACAATATCATTAGCTGGAGGGCTTCCTTTGAGGGAGGGCATTTGCAGCTTCGTTCTTTAATTGTATCCGAATCTAGTGCGGAGTGACTAGCCAGCGGTACTACATTCCTCCGACCGACCTCACCGTATTTCCACCCTTGACTCCTGAGGAGGGGTAGAAAATAATTAGGAATTCTTGGGAGAGTAGACATTACTTAGTCCTTGAAATTTATAGTCGGGTGGTCTGCCCAAGTCCGGGGAACCAACGTCGAAGGCGGCTCTCCAGGCTTGGCCTATCAGTTGTTGCTGACGGGAGCACTTCCTGTGTGGGCCAGCTTCTGCCATTGTACTGGGGTACGAGATGGTGGACAGGCTAGTCCGATAGCACTTCTACCGGGCTCCTGACATGCTACTATCCGAACCAGAGACCTCGGGCTCATGCGGAAAAATAACAGAATACTATAAACCGCTATAAACTAAGCAGACGCCTATATTCAGCGCCACATAGAAACCTACGCAGACAGGAAGCTACGATCTGGAGGAACATCCAAGCTGGCACCTTCCCGAACTCAGCTAGATAAAACAAAAACAGGCCAGAGCAACATAAAACTGACAAATGCCCAGCGTGTGGAGAGGTCTCAGGCCTGTCAAATGATCTGGAACTGCCCCGAACAAGTGGATCAATATTTGAAAATAGAAATTAGGAATTCTTGAAAACTCTCGTCTCACTTCAGGCTAGTAGAATAATCCTAACCATATTTCCATCTTGTTAGCGTGAGTCTGCAGGCACTGTTCCTGTTGCGGTCATAGGATAATTAAAACTCTGTTAAGATGGTTGGAGTAGCACTCCCAGCTTCAAAAAAGTACAAATTCGCATGCGATTTAATGTTACTGGCTTGTTCATAGCCAAATTTTGTACGAAGGAGGAATGAGGCATTGATGCGAGCTGAGCAACTTCTGTTAAGCGTGCTATTTTGCTTTCTGTGCGCAGAAAAATAAAAGCTGCCAGCCACGACCAGCACGCCATCCAATATTCTTACGACGAACAAGAGCCAGGGTCTTGAGATCCGTGGACAGAGCACTATCAAGGGACTGGTGCCTACGTGGTTGAGGGCCAGCGTGTCAGGCCATAGGCACCCCCTTGCTTGAGTGGCAGTGATTTACACCGACGCTCCTTCCACATCCGGCGAGTCTCCCAGCCGAACCACTCGCGACTGTACGCTTAACTATCGTAATACTTTCCCAATCGCCCGCAAAGCACCCCCAAAATCGGTGCACAGAACACACCCCTGCTGAGAGCCTACGCACAAAGAGCGTACCTGCCATCCCTCGTGTTTATCGCATGTTCGCACGACGTACTCCGCAGATTGTCCTCCGTTTTCCGCTGTAGTTCGAGGAATGCTGCAGAAATCTTTATTTTTGCACACGGCTAACTGCCTCACACTGTGTTCGACGCAAGTGCCATTCGAGTGCACGTCTGTTCTCGAGCACGAACCCGATCATGCGCCAAGGTATTGCCTTCGGGAATCCGGCGGGAATACCCTGCCTGTAGAACATTTCTTTCTGCCAAAAAGGCATGCTGTCGGAATAAAAAAATTGCTTACATTTAGCGTTCAGTTCTATACCCCATGACAACGTACTCATCGCTCGAGTCAACCACCTATACACACGCGCCCAGTTCTGTTACATGAAAGTAAGACGTTTTCGCAAGCACGCAGTGGTAGTATCACGCCGACGGACATTCGCAAGCTCAGTAAAAAAAAAAAAGTAAACGCGTTGTCGCCGAAGCTCGACAATTCGCAACGTTTTCACGATGAGCTGAGCGAAGTCGTGTTCCACAGACCATCAGCACGGAGCCTGCACTCTACGCCCGCTCCGTAGCCAAGGTCGCCGGAAGAGTTTCACTCGTTTTTAGTTATTGCAGGAAAATTTATTGAGCATATGACGTTTGCTCCCCGACAGCGGTGGAGCGCATCTGTCGGCTTCGCTCGGCGTTCAGCATGGAGGACCATGAGCGAACTTCAACCAAGCGTTCGTCCAGATGCCCGAGTGGCAGATGTGGATCCAACTCACCGAGACGTAATAAAATAGGCTTTTAAACAAGCCTGGCCTGCCTGGGGATTTTGTAAACTAGAATTTCACTACACTTGGACACCTTTCTGCGGCTCCGCAGTCGAAGTTACGAGCGCGAAACGACGGCTTCAAGCGTACTCGCTGCCAACGACAGCAATGGTCACACAGCGCCAAGGGCAGGCGCTGCCGAAAAAATCTCCTGGGAGCTTCCTTCAGTCCCTGAGGTGATTCCATTCGCCAACAAGCTTTATCAGTTCGTGCATTAAATTGTGGTCAAGAGTTGCGCTAACTTGTCAACTAAGAGAATTTAACTGTGGCTTGTACCCCCCCCCCCCCCCCCGGCCTCCGGCCACCTACGAATTTCTATAGCACCGTTGCTATCTGGAAACCGTTTCCCGCTTGCGTCTTCTACTGCAGAGCCACAAAATGTTGCCATCACGTATGTCCCAAAGGTGGGCCTTCAGGTTTCTTGATGACACCAACACACATCACAACACACACGCGCGGTACCGAATCCGACAGCACTCCTTATTCCTGTTTTTGAACACATATTCTACGACACATATACTTATTTGGCAAGTTCATGGAGGTACCCACATGGAGATCGTAGGAAGAGTGGAGGATGACAGTGCGGTCAACGGAACAAAGGCCGTGATGAAGAGCAGAAAGTATATCAAAGGGCGGTCGTGGTGCACGCAAGGCCTGCCTACACCTTGTCACGTGTCCGACGCATGGCTGCGCTGTACTTACTAAGCCCGCGTACGTGACCGCAACACAATTCAGTGCCTTTCAGGTGCAGTTCTTTGCCACACACAAACGACAGAAACGAGTGCACCAACAAAAACCATGAGTTTCCAGGCGCGCGCTGCCGGAGTCGCTGTATGCGACGAGAACGCTGGCTGATTGATGCGGTCACTGGAAAATTTTCCCAGAGACTCTAATTGTTGAGCTTGGCGAGCGCCTTCTGGCAGTACGAACTGGTTCACCGGGCCCCTGTGCGGCTAGGTGTTTTCCTCAGACGGCGAGGAAAAGGGCGCCGCGTATCAGGCGGGCAGTTGGAAGGTGGCCGCCGCGTTGCTGGCCGTCGAAGCGTCCGACGGCTGCCGCCCGCGGCTCGGGCAGGAACGCATGCAGGCGATCTCCCTGAGCGTGGGCAGCACGTACTTGACGTCGTCCGTGTCGATGGCGCACGTGAAGAAGTGGTACACGGGCCGCTCGGGCTTGAGGTCCACGAACAAGCGACGCAGGAACTCGCGCGCCGCTTTGGCGTCGCCCGGCGGACCCCGGTAAGCCGAGAAGTAGGCGCCCAGTGGCGAGCGCGCTATCTTCTGCTCGAGAAGGTCCTTCTTGTTGAGCACCAGCAGCAGGTGCGACTCGGCGAACCAGGGGCTCGACGCGATCGTGCTGAACAGGGCCCGCGCGCGGTTCATCCGGTCCGGGTCGTCGTAGTCCGACAGGGGCGCCACGAAGATGACGCCGCTGACGTCCTCGAAGCAGTGGATCCACTTCTTGGGCTCGGAGCGCTGCTCGCCCACGTCCACCAGACGCACGGGGTACTCGTCCAGCTGGAAGGCGTACTCGAGCACGCCGCGCGACGGGGTGCGCACGCGCAGGTAGTCATCGCGCGACGGCACGTACCCTGGGCGCGTAACGCGCTCCACGTCCGGCAGGAAAGGCGGCAGGCCGCCGTACTCGGAGCGCCGCGCATAGCATTCGCGCACCCCCTCGTCCTCCCAGAGACGCCGCAGGGCCTCGGACACCGGCTCGCTGAGCGGCGGCTCGAGCGTCTCGCATCGCACGCCGGCCAGCATCATGGCGCTCTCGGCGTTGGATGGGTCGGCGTACGCGATGCCCAGAGCGTCCATTGCACGCACGATGCGTTGCATGGCGCCCAGCAGCGCCTGGTACACGCTGCGCACGTGCTCGGCGCGATCGGCCCGCGCGTCGCCGCCCTCCTGGATGAGGCGCACCTGCTTGACGAAAGTGGTCTTGCCGGCCTCCTCGGGCCCCAGCAACAGGAACTTGGACTCGCGGTCGGCCTCGAAGCGCTCCCGGCTCAGTTGCCGCTCGATCTGCTCGTTGATCCGCTTCTGGTGCTTGGCCTCTTCGCTCAGGCAACAGGACACGGGCGGAGCCATGGCGGCCATCAACAAGTGGCCGCTGCCGGTCGATACGCGCTCCGCAAAGTATCCCTGCTCGCCACCTGTGCGCCTGTGCCCCCCTCCCCCCTTCCACCAACGGCGACCTTACCAACCCTACCGCCGAAGGAAATGGGGAAAAGCGGGAAGGTAGGCGCGCCTCCCACTCGCACCGCAGCTTCGAACTGCATCACAGCGTTCTAGCGATCTGAAGCCGGACACAGACATCTGACTTGGACAATGTAGGCGAGGCAGAAATTAATCTCGGGTCGTGCTTGGAGTCTAACGGAAACGGCGATGCGGACGGCCCGAGTTCCCTCCGCACGCGTCGCATTTCCGCCACTAGATCTAGCAACACTGACCGGCGCACTCTGACGCCCGCTAGGTGCTGGTGACGCGCTCGCCGACGCCGCCTCGAGTTATCTGGCGTGATTGTCAACAGGTTCCCGCAGCAACTCGCGAAGGTATTTTTTCATCCCTTTTCGCTTCCATTTGTACAAACCGTTGCATAGTTTTGTGTCGACATAACCTATACGCTACCAGCCAGCGCTAGCAACCAGGATAAAGGCAGCATTAGCCAGTACCACCTCCTCGGCGTCCCGTCAAAAAGTCGTAGCAGCCGACGCCCATGTCTCGGACGTTGTAACGTTGTTTGCTATGTAAACACGACTTAACCACTTCTGCGCCGTTTAATCTTTTGCCTCATTTCCTCTTCCCTGCGTTGTACACTACAGCATGGTTTTCTGTACAGAGACTGGGCTCAGGCATCAGACCTCCCTTTGGGATTGAACCGGTTTGAAATTATCGTACTCCGTTCAGTTTGGTAATGGAGTGCCCTGTTCGATGTGCTGAAGGCAGTCGTATCGCGACGGCATGCTACTAAACCACGGGTATTACCACAGTTCTGTATGCGAGACTGCATCCCAAACTCGTAGTACCGGCGATCGCTGGGGAATGCCGGCACGTGATTATTCAGTCTTGTGCGCATTCCCTGCAATGTTGCCACTCTTCTGTGGATGGGCATTTCATGCATCGTAGCGACTATTCACGACGTGTAGTTGTGATCACCAGTGGGAGCGAAGTTATGGAGACGCATGCCAGCGTTTGGAAATGATGCTTTTTTTTTAAAAAAAAGACCACCCCACAAGTTGTGTGTGGCTTAGCGAGAACCACTTTACAAGTTTGCTTTCGCCCAGCAATTTCACACTGTCAGATCAACTCTCTTCTATGGCTTCAAATAGGCACACTGCAAAGTTGGGTGCAACTGTAGCTGCAAAAACAACTTTAGGAGCATTGTAATCGCGCCTTTAATGGAGTAACTTAACTGTGCCAAATACCAAGTAGTGCACAACCATCGTTTGGAGAGCAATGCTGGCATGTTACATTATGGGCATGTCCTGATGTGGCCGTGCACCATTGATCACTTGCAAAGCTCTAGCACTGCACACTTGAGTGTTGAGTTAAGCTGACTGAATGATTTTAAGGAACACTTAAATGGATTACCAGTCAAATCGTAATGCTATGTACAGCTGCTTTGACTGCGCTTTTACTTACTCTGGGCAGAAGTTCAAGTTCCTGGATGCCTTGATAGAAGAGAACAAGAGAAAGTGCTATGTTCTGCTCAGTAATTTTGCACCTGTCCACTAATTTCCTTGATAAATTACTGTCATTACACTCGTAGTGTACCTCCGCGGAGAAGTAATGTAAGACTTAACAGTGGTTTCGCTGCACTGAAACCACTGACTGTCGTACCAGCGTCAAGCATTCTTGTCCCCTGTGCGCAGAAATGGTGGACATCAAAGCGTGGGCCGAGTCCATTGTCGAGTGGGCTGCAAAGAGCCCCGGCGAGTTCATCTACTACGTGCTGCTGTGCCTGTCACCCTTCTTCCTCATTAGTGCATTCCTCTCCTGGAAGCTGGCCAAGCACATCGAAGCAGAGGAGAAACGCAAGAAGCAAAAGTCCAAAAAGAAAGCAAACGTCGCCGAGACTAGGCGCACCAAGTCCGACTGATAACACGACACATCGGGTCTCGAGAGTCACCACTGCACCCGAAGCCACTGTGCCACCAGCACATGCCTTGCATGGAAGGCACGCCAAGCTACATTTACCACGCCGCGGAAAGGGAAGCGATGCAGTTAGGCCTAGCAAACTCATCTTGGAAATGGTCACTGGACGGGTCACAACTCTGCAAGCGTTGCATTGAAAGGCATCAGCCTGGAGCAAGAATTGTGTAATGTACACAGGCTGCAAGTTGGCTGTGCCACACGTCATGGACCATTTTGTATTTGTTTTTTCCATTTTCCATCAAAGTGTCAAGTTGTACCTGCACGTCATATGGTTGCGCTATGTATTCCATGCTGCTGAAAGGACCAGGCCAATTTTAGGGTCTGGCAGTCTTTACTAATGTTCCACATTGTCTGGACACCTCCCATTATGTAAGAAATTTGCATTCTGGCACATGCAACTCCTGCAGCCTGTGGTGTGCTTCTAAAGTGCATGTGTGTACCCAGTCCATCATGCAAAAGCTGCCCGTTTCTTCGGGAATCTGCTGGCACACTTCAGCACTGCACGAAAGCACCATGCACATGGCAGGTCTAGCACCAATTAAAGTGTGAACACACGAATCACAATGACCAGAACACTTCATTCCACTTCACATGGCATTTCTCTTCAATGCGAGATTTTTTATCCCTGGATTGAAATTATTGCAAATGCAAAGTGCCTCAACTGACCAGAGCAAATGCAATGACTGTTTTAGGGTCACATGGCTATTCCCCCTTGGTTGACAAGTTTCACCACACTTGTGAAGCCCTCGAGATATTCAAATAAACTGCACAGA